>OZ024905.1:9778629-9884745 GCA_964017125.1 Flabesymbios commensalis
GACTATAGAAGTCAGAATCTGACGTCTATAAACGTCAGATTCTGACGGCTTAAGTCGATCCGCGCGCTGTGAGGGTTAAGTCACGATGTCATTGTCGTTGTATTTACATCCGCCTAAATCAGATTTGAGCCCGGTATTTCCCCGTTACTGCCGAATCTAATCAGCAGCCGTGCCAGACCGCATGCCCCGCAAACAGGATACGCCGAATATACTTGACCGAATTTCACAATCTTTTATTTTATTTTATACATTTTGGAGGGTATGGATTCCGAATATGCAAAGAAAATTATATTTTTTTTTCTGGATTTTTTAATGCATAGATCCATTAAAGTAGAAAATCTGTATATCGAACAGCATTAACATTGTTAATGATTTATCTATAATGGACAGCAGTAAAGCATCAGGTCAATATGGCCCATGTATATGAATATAAGCACATCTATTGTGTTGGGAAACTGATCCGTGACTGAGGGGTAGCGTGCTTGACCTCAGAACGCCAGGGCTTGAATTTCGAATCCTGTTTTTAGAGGGCAGTGTCAGCTCACTCATTATTTCACCATCCTCAGGGGGTTCTCCTGGCCCAGTTTTAGTGGGGCGGCATAGCTTGAAATATCACAACAATCTTGCATTTTTGTATAAAGCAGCAAAATTTGCACAGATGTTGACAAGTATATAAGTATCAATTTCTGATATGGATGTTTTTGATTCCGGCTCCAGAATCCAATATGGCGGCAAAAATTCAAAATGGCCGCCGCTGGCAAACTTTAATTTGTAACTTTCGACATAGTAGCCCTAGAATATAATGTAATACCTCATTTTCGACTAATTTGAGTACACTGATTACGTTGAAAATGTTATTTTTACGTTTCAAGGTCATGTAGAGGTCAAAACTAAGATGGCTGCCTATATCCAACATGAAAAATCATCATTTTTGGCCAGTGACTACTTTTGAATATTTTATTCTCAAATGATAGGTCCAGAATATATGCATACGGCGTCGTTGGGAAGGCGAGATGGGCTCATCTCAGCACAAGTCACCACATCAAGCCCGAGCCTTTAGGCGAGGGCTTAATGTGGTGACTGTTTAGCCAATCTCGCCGTACCCAACGATGCAGTATGTATGAAGTGAAGCGTTTTTGAGAGAGTGCAAGGTGGGCTGATCTCACTCGTCGTCTCGTAGTGAAAGGCAGCGGTATGAGTGCGATGATATAATTGTATACTTTGTACTATATTTGTACTATATTTTGTACTAATCTAAGAAGGTGAATGCGATTTAATTACTATTTTTTACGTTTCAAGGTCATCTCGAGGTAAAATAAAAAAATATCGGATACCATGAATTTGCAGCTTTTGACATAGGTATATACAGATATACTCCGGTAGCACACGTGGGGGACCATGCATTGTTTGTTATAAAGCATTTCTTCATATAAATTTAAAATCCATGCCTTCCCGTTCAAGAATCCGCTGTGTGTAAACATTACCACCACTTGGCTTTTTCAAGATGGCCGCCATTATTCAAGGTCAAAGGTCAAATGTGTGAAAATAAGACTTTCTAATAAATAAAGCTAGTTATAGTGTAATACTTCGTTTCTGTATGATTTTCACTTGATAATTGATTTTTGATATTATTTTGATGATTCAAGGTCATTGTCAAGGTCAAAAAGGTCAATTTGAAGGTCAAAAATACAAAAAAAATGATATTTAGCAAATGCAAATAAGCACAAGTCAAATACGTTATTTTTATGTGATTCTGACTATAAAATACGTTTCGGTGAAGGTCGAATTAGTAATAATGTGAATTTTCAACAAATAAAGCAAATTGTCATACCACGCATAATAGTTCGTTTTCGTGTCATTTTGACCGGATAATTAAATTCTAAAATTATTTTGATGATTCCAGGTCATTTTCAAGGTCAATTTGAAGGTAAAATTTGTGAACACATGTTTTTCGTCAAGTACAAGTGAGACGAAGTGTAATACCTCTATTTGGTGTGATTTTGACTGGTGAATACGTTTATTTGCTTATTTCGGTGATTCAAGGTCATCTTCAAGATAAAAAAAAAGTAAATATGCTGTGTGGCTTTCAAAACAAACGCCGTCACAAAAAACTCGAAAATCATGTTCAATATAGGGCCTACATGTATATCGTATTTCGATAATCGTAGTGGAATTGATAACCAAAATCATGTAATATGATAAAGATATCTTTCAAAAATATGTTTCCCAGAAAATGTGTTGGCCAAGCAATTTTCTCAAAGGGACATTGAAATCTAAGATGGCCGCCATTTGTGCAAGGTCAAGCAATAAATTGATTACATTTTTGACAGAATAGAAGAAAATTCATCATAGTGCTCTTACAAAAAGTACCTTAGACAGTGCATTGTTAGTAATATATAATATGGCCGCTATTTTTTCAAGGTCACACAATATATCGATATGATTTTCGACAGAATAGGGGCAGATTCATGATTTTGATGTCTACTATAGGATTTCCAGATATGCTTTAGCAAAATAATACAAATAGGGACCAATTGTAATCTTTTTTTTGTGTGTGTGATTTTGACTGGAGAATATGTTATTTTATATTATTTTATTTTTGTAGATTCAATATCATAAAGTCTAGAATCCGCTGTATGTTTACAATATTACCTCCTTTTGGTTTTTTAAATATGGCTTTTTCATCCCCTGCCCGTAGGCGAAGGGGGATTTTAGTCGCGCCAGGATTCTGCCCGGCGTCCAGCGTAGTTACGTTTTCTCGTGGGCGCAGAAACCTAAAAATTTGTCAATTTTTTTTTAATTTTAACATCACATTCCTAGCAACATGCGGATGTGCAAGTGCTTAAAGATGCTACGCCAGAGTTCAACACCAATTTTTTTTTTGTCGCAAAAAAAAAACTCCAAAATTTAAAGTCGGAAATTATTCAAATTTTACTATCACATTCCCCACGATATGGAGATGTGCACGTGATTTTTTAAGGTTTTTCTGAAATTCAAAATGGTCGCCATTGATAACCTTCATAATATTTTGTGGGCGCGAAAACTGAAAAATTGAAGTCAGTAATAATTCACATTTTACAATTACATTACCCACCATCTGGAAATGTGCAGGTGATTTAGCTGAAATTTAAAATGGCCACCTCAAATCGACTTTTTAAATATTTGTGACCGCAAAAAGTCTAACCTCATTTATGGCGGGATGATATAGGACTTCAGGTCTCTTGTTTTCTAAATGGCCGCCTTTACCAAAAACTCAATATTGATCAATATACATGTGTAACGTATTTCGATGATCTTAGTGGAATTGATTATCAAAATCATGGAATTTGTTACAGATATTCTTCCAAAAATGTTTTTTTTAGAATAATGTGTTGGCCATTGAAATTTTCTAAATGCAATTGAAATCCAAGATGGCCGCCATTCGTGCAGGATCAAACAATCATTCTCGACGGAATAGAAGAAAATTCATGATTTTGTTGTCTACAATACAGTTTTCAGCTATGCCCGACATAGTGATGTGACAAAAAAGTACTAGAACAGACATTTCATGGTGACTAGAATCTAATATGACCGGTGATTTCGAATTTCAACCAATATACATGTATTGCTATAATTATCGACAGAATAGAAGAAGTTTCATGTTTGTATGTGTACCATAGGGTTTTCAGATATGCTCGACATGGTGATGTTGCAAAAAATACTTGAGATATTGCATTGTGGGTAAAATCTAAAATGGCCGTCATTTTCCCGTGTCTAAAAATAAATTAGCAGCATTTTTTACATAATATAAGTAGATTGATGCTTTTGGTAGATTGATGCATGGTATTTTCAGGTATACTCTATAGTGGTGCAGCAAAATAGTTTAGATATTGCATTGTGAGTAAAATCTAAGATGGCTATTTTTAAATTTTAATGAGGAACTTGATTTCATTTTCGACATAATGGAAACTGTAGTGATTTGGTGTCAACCATAGGGTTTTAATATCCCATAAAAGCGATCTTATCCTCGGTTTCAGCAAGGTGGCATAATTGTGGCATCTAAAATGTCTTCAGATATGATTCACTGATTCATCAATGCGAGGGATGGGCAGGCTTAGGCACTGATATCTTTGTTTGGGTTGCAAATAATAGCCACTAGGCAGAGATGGTAGAAATTAACCAACCATGGACAAGGATATGGTTAAAATTGTCAGATGTGCCAAACCGCAGACAATGGTGAATGTCTGTGATTGAGCGAATGGCACTGCGCTAGGAGTTAACAGAGATGGTTGCTGTGGTAAAACTGACACAATCAAAAACGTTGTCAAAGAGCGATGACAGCAGAAGAAACGTTTATAACAATGAATTTGGTGTCTTCCTTCGGGCTTGCAGGTACGCCTGACATGATGGTGTATTTAGAAAAAGACATTAGATATGATCGAAATGATGCTGGCCATAAGGTAAACAGAATGGGCGTCTCACAGCCATGACCTAACAAGATATCTATCTCACCATGATTACGGTTGATATGCTCGGAGATGTGTGTCTTTGTTGTCGTAAGCTGTTATCTCTTCAAAATAGTGTAATGTTTGATGAGAACATCTTATGGAGTTCTGGTGATTATATGCGGCATAATTTATTGACCCCCCTATTTTTCAATTTTAAAATATATACGAATGTTGATCAAGAAATAAATCTTATCCACCCCATCCTATTGATCAATTAATATTTATGTTGAAAGTGTTTGAAAAAAATTAAATCCTAAGTATAAATATTCCGTACATAAACGCAAAATTAATTTTTTTAGATAGATGTTAGAGATTTAAAACTGTGAATTTAATTCGACCAGTCTTCAGCTGTAAAAAAGGCTTCTAGCTGATGTTCCTTTGCTTTGACCTTAAGAATGATCTAAAATCACCAAAACAATACCATAAAATAATTTTTCAGAAAACATCATTTCAAAAAGAGGTATTGCACTTGTTTCTATTTGCATTTGTTTAAAACCTACTTTTTAATTTTAACCTTAAAATTTGATATTTTCACTTTGAAATGACCTTCAATCATCAAAATAATAACATAAATGGGAGGTATTATACCAGTAACTAGCTTTATTTGTTGAATAATCATATCATGACTCATTTGACCTTCAAAATGACGTTATGATCTTGCATATGACCTTGAATCACCAAATGAACAAAACATTTTTACAGTCAAAATCAAATCAAATGGAGGTAGGCCTATCTCTCCTACTCCTTTTGTATTTGCTTTTTCGCAAATTTGACTTTCAAATTAACCTTTTAACATACAAAATGACCTTAAATCATCAAAAAAATATCAGAAATAATTCTCCAGTCAAAATAAACGTATTCTACAGTCAAAATCACACAAAAAAAAGGTATTACACTTGTACCTATTTGCATTTGCGCAAATTTGATCTTCAAACTGACCTTTTGACCTTCAAAATGACCCTGAATCATCAAAAGAATACCAGAAACGTACTTTACAGTCAAAATCACATAAAAATGAGGTACTGCACTTGTTCGTATTTGTATTTGCTAAAAATACTTTTTTTTCGTAATTTTGACCTTCAAATTACCTCTTGAAAAAGAACTTGAATCATCAAAATAATATCGGAGATTCATTATACAGTGAAAATCACACAGAAACGAGGTATTACACTAGTAACTAGCTATATTTATTAGAAAGTCGTATTTTCATTCATTCGACCTTTGGCCTTGAATAATAGCGGCCATCTTGACAAAACCAAGTGGTGGTAATGTCTACACACAGTGGATTATTTAACGGGAAGGCATGATCTTCCAATTTATGTAAAGAAATGCTTTATAACAAACAATGCAGGGTCCCCCACGTGTGCTACCGGACTGTATTATGTCAAAAGTTGAACATTCAAGGAGGCCGATAATTTGTCATTTTACCTCGAGATGACCTTGAAACGTAAAAAATAGTAATTAAATTTGCATTCAACTTCTAAATTAGTAGAAAATGAAGAATACAATTATATTATGGACCTATCACTTGAGAATAAAATACTTAAAAAAAGTCACTGGCCAAAAAATGATGATTTTCATGTTGGATATTGGCAGCCATCTTAGTTTTGACCTCTGGATGACCTTGGGACGTAAAAATAACATTTCCAACGTCATCAGTGTACCCAAAATAGTCGAAAATGAGGTTATACAAAGTTATACACTCCTGAAGTTACAAAAACACAATCAAAATATTGACAAAATGAATGATCGTCATCTCCCTCAACACGCTGACATGCGCTGGTTGGGAGAATTTGAAACGGTTAGGAGAATATGAAAGTCACCTAGCTCTTTATCATGAAATCGTTACGAAATGACAACAGTTAAAAATCCAAAACAACTTCTAAAATACACCTCCGGATATGACAATCAATCGATATATAAAGATTAATTAATGTCATGCGGAAATCACATCAAATTTCCATAAGATCACATAATATCGCCCACCGACACGCAACAGTCAACAGACAAGTCAATGTACTCACTTTATCAAACGAACGGACAATTCGGCAAACTTATACATTATATCACATTAGACCTTAGAAACATATGAAAAATACAAAGGAGGGCTAAATTACTGTGAATAGCCGAAAAACAAATAAAATTCCGAATCCTAGCAGACAGCTTGGTCTCACGCTGGACAATCGCTTTTCGTCATTGACGCACCCTGTCAGTAAGTGATCAACTTCGTAATTGATGCAAGGCCGATTAACGATCTCAAATCAACCACAAAATCTCTCAAACTTTATAATTAACTTAAAACATATATCTTTAAAAGACTTAGTGTCACAAATAAAATTAAAAAACATTAATCTGACACTTAATTGCAAATACTATCAAAACAGATCTGGGGATAGGACTCACAATTTCGTGACACTCAATGTCAGTGACAGAAACAAATTATTGAGTCTATCTCAGCCACTCAGTCCCAATACCTACGAAAACATGGTACATAGTTAATAAACTGCAGAAATAAAAATAGGCAAATGAGCCAACCGTGGCAATATGCTGAAATTTTCAGCTTGTTACGAATTTGTTCCGGGTTATTATCTAATAGCCCTGGGCTATATGCCCCCCACTATTAGCCTATATGTGCACAGCGCCGGGTGACATACAGCTCCATTCATTCATTCAAATTATCCCCTTCGCGTCGCTGTATATGTACAGGCTAATAATTGTGGTGCAGGTACAGGGTCGAGTTATCAGCAATATCAAACTAAGCATCCGCAACACTTTACGTTTCACATCCATGAGAACATAATTAATTTTCCGACAACAAAGGGTTTTAAAAAGGAAATTTTCATTAGACGGGTTTACCAATACATGGTAATTTTCCTTAATTTTTATACCACATCAAATCATCTTCATCAACTACAAGTCGAGAATTGCGGTAAACTCAGGCTTGAAAGTGTTAACATTCGTAACACGGTGCTGGGGTTAGGTGGATAACAAGTTCAATACTGCGAAGCGAATCTCAGCTCGGAAATATTATTGGACCTAACAATATTACCGCATTCACTTAAAAATAGGCCGATTCCACTAACCCTTTCAATGCGGAATATTTCTGAGCTGATCGTTTATTATTTGCTGGTACCCTTAGTGGCTCCAGTCAGCGCTGGTCCCCTTAGTGGCTCCAGTCAGCGCTGGTCCTTTTAGTAGATCGAGCCCTGTGATGGTCCCCTCAGTGGACCTCAGTGGATCCAGCCAGCGCTGAACCTCTCTCTATATCCCCTTAGTGGATACAACCAGCGCTATATCCCCTTAGTGGATACAGCCAGCGCTGGTCCCCTTAGTGGATACAACCAGCGCTGGTCCCCTTAGTGGATACAACCAGCTCTGGCCCCCTTAGTCGATGCAGCCAGCGCTATATCCCCTTAGTGGATACAACCAGCGCTATATCCCCTTAGTGGATACAACCAGCGCTGGTCCTCTTAGTGCATACAGCCAGCTCTGGCCCCCTTAGAGGATCCAGCCAGCGCTATATCCCCTTAGTGGATACAACCAGCGCTGGTCCCCTTAGTGGATACAGCCAGCTCTGGCCAACCAGCGCTATATCCTCTTAGTGGATACAACCAGCGCTGGTCCCCTTAGTGGATACAGGCAGCTCTGGCCCCCTTAGTGGATCCGGCCAGCGCTAGATCCCCTTAATGGATACAGCCAGCGCTAGTCCCCTTAGTGGATACAACCAGCGCTATATCCCCTTAGTGGATACAACCAACGCTGGTCCCCTTAGTGGATACAACCAGCTCTGGCCCCCTTAGTGGATACATCCAGCTCTTGTCTCTTGAGTGGATTCAGCCAGCGCTGGTCCCTTTAGTGGATCCAGTCAGTGCTGATCCCCTTAGTGGATCGAGCCAGCGCTAGTCCCCTTACTGGATCCAGCCAGTCCTCTTAGCGGACAGCGCTGATCTATTCAGTGGTTCTATAGCTAGCGCCTTATCCTACAATTTCCAACTTCAACTGACGACAAATATTTGTATTTATGAAAAACAGACACCTCCAAAATGTATTTATTTGATTTACTGAACAACTACCACAGATAATGATAATTGATCAGTTTTAATGTCATTTTCTTGCGGTTGAGACCTGCTTTATAACGTTAGCTTCACAACACTGAAATATGTTTAAAAACCGTGGAAACCAAAGGATCTTTTTCAATGTGAAATCATCATAAATGTCTTAGTTGGCAATTTCCGATTCAATTAAATACCAATGCTATCATGGTTTATGGGTCTACTGCCATTAGAAATATATAATTCTTAAAGTGCGGGGATCGACTTTAGACGTCAGATTCTGACGACTTTTTTTATTATTTTTTTTTATTATTTCAGAGATTTTGATATTCAAACACACATTTCATTCACAATAGCTGATTTAACCTGATATTAAAAATATAATAAAAACGACTGAAATCGTGCGCAGTGGTAAAAGGGTTAATATGTACGATTCCAGCATCACAAGGGTTAACTTTACTTTATGTATATATGAGAGGAAAGAGTTAAGGGGGCCAACATTCAGTCTCGAGGGGCTGCAGTATTTTTTCATTTCAGGCTGTAGTATATTTGAAATAAATAATTTCGGGCAGACTCTGCATGAAATACACAATATATTTCAAAAACTGCTCTATATAAACATAATGGATATCTCGGCCGCCGAGTTGGTTGAAATAAAACATTTGTCAGCGACAAATCGTCGCCTCGGAGCTAAAGGATCCTATCTGCCACTCTAACGAGTGTCAGATAGGATCCTTTAGCTCCGTGGCGACGAAACACTTCACTGAATATATTGAATGGTGGCGCACCAACGATAGATCACTATCGTACTACCGCTTTCGGCTTTCATAATGGCTGTTTTTTTCTAATTGTATACGTGTACAGATTGATGATGCGAACCACAGTAATATAATAGCATATTCATTGCTTGACTGTTTTTCCTTTTTTTTTCTTTTCACTCTGATTTGTATTTGTATTGTAGATATACCTGACGGGATTGCGTATCAGGATTGCGTATACGTATCGTAGTAACTAACGCTACATGTGTGGATCTGCTAGATTAGTGGCGTCATTGTAAACTGGTGACATAACAGTAATGTAGTCGTGTACAATGTGTTACGCCATAGTGGCGGTTATATAGCCCTTCTCATGAAGTGTCTACTTGCTTATAGCGTGCGCATGGCACATGTAGGATGACATCATTGTGGCATAGCGATCTGATCATGGACGGGTTCACTAGCCGTGTCAGCATGTACCGCTCCCGGTTCTACGTACCAGGATGGCTGGTGCAGGCCTCCCGTGTGTTCATATTGGTACTAGGTGTGTTCATCACCTGGGTGTTTATATGGGAGGTGGCTCCAATAGGCCTCTCCCCTCCTGACCACACCTGTACAGTCTCCTCTGTGCCTAACTACACTAAGATGTGGCAGTCATCTTATAAGGTCCCGGCCACACCTCTCACCTCACAGACTCAGTACACGGTGCTCATGATGACCAACCAGAGACCACAACTGTTCAGGTCAGTACACATAGAATTTACCCATTAAAGCGCTGAAATACTGCTAGATAAAACATGTTTTCAATTTTTAATCATCATAACTTAGTTAGCGTTTTCCGCTTCATTTTAATACTTATGTTATGGGTGTACGGCCATTATAAATAGCTTTACTCTTATGCTGCGGGAATAGACTTTAGACATTAGAATCTCAAAAAAAGTCCTGGCTCCGCTCTGTATCATTAAATCAGACTTTTGAGAAACCTTGCTTCGCTGGCCTCCTTAAACAGTGTTAAACCCGACATCAGTACTTAGCCTAGCTTGCGTTTCAACTTTGTAGACAGAAAATATAAATGCTAAGAAAGTGCAAAAAATATTTTGCTTGAGGAGAGTGTGAAATAAATAAAATTGTGCAGACAGGAGATAAAATAAATAATTTGTCCAGTTCAAAAACTCCAGCCCCATAGTAATTGAATGGTGGCCCCTTAAAATAATCTTGCTGATAAAATATACCCAGTCTTCAATCGGTGCTGTTTAGAGGGCCACTTTCTTAGAAAGAAAGTTATCCACTAAGTTGTACATGCTGTATACCAAACCAGGCTTAGCATTGACCTGAAGGCTAACCCCAACAAATTAAATCAAAACAAGTAATAACAAATTTATTGGATGATGTTCTAGTTTGCTTAAATTGTTATTTATATTCTAATTTTATTTTACATTGTTGTGCAGTATAGAGTGGTTCTTTTTGTTTGAACATGCTAAGGAGACGAGCGAAGCGAGGCGTACCAAATTTAACATTGTTTAAGAGTCATTTAATGATGCCGTGCGAAGCGATGAATATTTATTTACAATATGTCCTTCAGACAATTATTTATTTCACAAAAAATCAGCCTGAAAATATTTACTTTAAAAATACTCCACTCCCCCCTCCCGCCTGGGGATTGAATGGTGGTTCCCTTAACCCTTTCAAGCCTGAATTTACCATTGTCATCTTCATCCACTACAAGCCGCGAATTGCTATCGCAATTCTCGACTTGTAGCGGATGAAGTTGATTTGAAGTGAGTGAAAAATCAAAGAACATATCATGTTTTGGCAAACCAGTTTCATGGAAATTTTCATTAAAAATAACCTTAGTGGTAGGAAAAGTAAGTCTGTTTTCATGGATGTAAAATGATGCTTTAATGCATCGTGAGGGCTCAAAGGGTTAACACTTGGTATGCAGCTATTTACTCACATTTTTATCCACCTTGTGACGTGTGTTGCCGCAATTGCCATCACAAGGTGAATAAAAATGTGGGGATTTTATAAAAATATCTAAAGTCTATGAAACAATTATATGGAGCGCATCTTTCCATGTCATGTCCTTACACCAGTAAAAAATTCGTGAAGTTATATGCAGAATTTCAAAAGTTAGACCATTTGACATGTAGTAAATTGAAAATATGACGTCCCTCTATAAACCTATATTACACTCATTCAGGAAACGTATTACATGTGAAATGGTTTAACTTTTGAAATACTGAATATAAAATTATTACCCTTGTAAGGACGTGACTTGGAAATGTCCTGTGCAAAATGTCAAGGAAATCGGTCCAGAATCGACGGAGAAAATAACGAAAAGCATGCACTCCAAATAATTGTGTCATATACTTTAAGTGTAATATCTCTCAAGTGAAATTTCAGGGCTTCTTCCTTACTATGATGTATACTGCTATTTTTCATTGAATTTGTTTTCAAAAAATATTTGGTACTTTAATGCGATCATGGAGTTTAAAGGGTTAACCCTTACAGTGCGAAGATAGACTTTAGTCGTTAGAATCTGACGACTCAAGTCTATCCCAGAACTGTAAGAATCAATGTATTTATAACGGCCGTAGACCCATATTATAGGTATTCAAATGAATCAGAAAGAGGTAACTAAGACATTTATGATGATTTCAGATTGAAAAAACTCTCTAGTCGAGATGTTTTTTTACAAATTAATTAGGCGCTTTAAGAGTTAAAGGGTTCAAGTGGTGCAGCACGCCGAAGAATCCCCAACCATCACCGATTCTAGAAGTAGGGGAGACCGGGGCTAGTTCGCACAGGGTTTGTCAGAATAGTGCCTATAATTCTGACAGTAAATCTAATGAAGGACTGTATCAGTACCATTGACTTCCATCTTCAAATCTTTTAAAAATAAATTGTGAAAAAATAAAAAAAACGTTTTCATTTTAAGGGGTCGAATGTATCGCACAAAATGTTATTTGCTGAATGTTTGACATTGATCCTGACAGTTTCAACTCCTATAAAGTAAAAGTCACTTTAAATCTGTCACTTTCGCGTTGCATGTTTTTTTCTCATTGCCCAATGCAATTTTCATCCGATTGTCATGAAATTTCCCAAGCGTTAGTTACTAGTTTTACGGCGCCTGCCCTGAAAATTTCAAGAAACAATATTATGTAGTTTAAAAGTTAGACCATTTGACATGTAGTTTTTGCGAATTATGATGCTCCTCTATAAACCCATTGAACGCTACCAGCTTCAATCACGAAATTCCACTACATGTCAAATAATCAAACTTTTGAAATATTCATTCAAATTTCACGAAATTTTCAGGGTAGGCGCCGTTTTTCTGACTCTACTTTGTTTTCTATTTTAAAATAATGTATGATAAAAATAGCATCTATCATGTCTATAGTTGAATATTTCTGATCAAAAATAGCAGTTTCCTAACTTCATCATATAAAAAATTAACTCATTTTTTCAAAAGTTTGCTCGAACTAGCCCCCGTCTTCTCTACATCGTCAAATGTCTGTGTTCAATACCTCCTCGAATGTTCCCCGAGGGGGAATGATTCGCGTGTGTGTTTTCTCGTGGGACCACACGTTCGACATAAGCACCGATCGCCAACAGATCTTTTTAATCGCCTGACATTTCGGACCTCGTGGAGCCATAGCATTATCAGATTATCTCCCTGGACCAAAACAAGTAATACATTGTGAATGTAATGTAAAAATGAGAATAAAACGAGCACGAACATTATAAAATGCACTTTTTTCAGCATGGTGATGGCAACAGCGAAACGCAGGACAACGCGATAATTTTTCAAATTTGTTTGATTTTTTTCACGTTCACACCCGTCTTGCATGGGAAATGCATCAAAATAAACGTTCGCGTAGTGTTGTCGCCTGCGTTTTGCTCTCACGTTCTGTTTTGCAGTTTTATTTAGTTGCTATATCTATATTTTCTAACAATATTTGCAATGATTTGTCCATTGTTTCAGGCGAGTTCTGAAGAATTTAGGACAGATAGACAGTATAGCTAAGATAGTAGTATTATGGACCAGCGCAATGCCTCAAGAAGTCCTCCCTGCTCAGGTCGCCAGCGAGGTTGTCACGCGCATGCCCGTTATTGTACGAGAAATGCGCGAGAATAGGCTGGGACTTCGCTATGACGATCTCGGAGAAATCGAGACTGACGGTAAGTAGTCCTTTTGTAATTATTAGAGCACTGTATTTATGTAATCTTAACAGCGGGATATGATATGCAATCGGTGTTCGTTACACTCTTAAAAAATAGGTTCCGGTTGGCGCCTTAAAGGGTTCATTGGCTTGCCACTCCAGGAGCACCTTTTTAAGTTCCTAAATGAGCTCTGTCAATAGGTTCTTTTTCAAGAACCTTAAACAGAGTTTGAGATCCTTCGTTAATGGTTCATGATTAATAACCTTTTTCTGAAAGGTTCTAACGTAAATAGTTCAAAAGGAGAACCCCATAAAGGTTCATACAAAGAACGATTTAAAGTTTTCATACAAAGAACCTTTGCAAAATAGGTTCTTATATATAGGTTCGGTAGATGAACCTTTTGGCAAAGAACCGTGTATAAAGGTGCTTCCCAAAGAAACAATACTGTAAAATTGGTTCACTTAAAGAACCGCGTAACGGCTCACTCAAAGAACGCTTTAGGTTCTTAAATGAAGAACTATTCTTATAAAAAGGTTCTTAAATGAAGGTTCGATAGATTAACCTTAATGCAAAGAATTGTTTATAACGGTGCCTCCCAAAGAACCCAAAATTATAAATTAGTTCATTCGAAGAACGAAATTAAGGTTCATATAAAGAACGATTTTTTTTAAATATGCCATAATTATTTGAAACCTATCAATAAGAGCTTTAGTAACCAGTAAAGGTATAACTTTATTTATTTTATAGCTTAAAGTTTATAATTAATCGGTCACCGAAATTATACTATATCACAGTGAATATGACAAAACATCAAGCTACAGCATAATAAGATATTTATTTAGCATGAACAACTTTAAAAAAGATATGTACAAACAGCATTATGGCTATGTAACACAATTACATACAAACATGTAGCCTATGCAATAAAAACAAACACATTCAATAATAGTCTATTAAATTATAATGCATGCTGATATTTTCATAGACGTTTCAATTAGCAGTCTCACCAGACATGTAACGCATTATCAACAGGTGTTTATGTGTCTTTCATTATCGTATAAGGCATATATCAGAAGAAGTGAAGCGTCAACAAGAATTGATTTGAATGTAATAAGGTGTAGCGATGACAACAGTCTCACTGGACGTACGCGTTAGAATGTCACTAAACCACTATTACAGCAGCATTGGGTGCTTATTATGATGTCCTCGTGAATATACAGGTATCGGAAAATAACGTCTTATATATATTAATTTCCTTATTTTACAGTTTGTTTAACGTTCAGCTTTAAAGTTGTTCAATCGTAATCGTAGTATTGGTATTGTATACAATTTTACCCTTGTCACAGACGAACGTTACTGAACGTGAATTAAATGACAAGAATGTATAGTCATATCGTGGACACAAAAACAGTTTTTAATGGAAACAGGAACTAATCGATCAACTGAAGAATGCAACTGTCCTCCACAAGTGTAGCATGTGCAGACACGAACGAATATGAAGGAGCTCCCCCAGTGGCGGTAGTTTTGCAGGATTAGATAAATTTTCAACGGGAGCAGCAGACAAAAGATTAAGCTCACGGATCTTTCGCATAAGTCTAGAATACAATTATCCACACAAAGCAAAGCAGTTTACAGACATACCGTTGAGTTTAACAGATTTTGCTGCTTTTATAAAACTACACAAACGAGTATGGCTCGATTGACAAAGACAAAGACAATGATAAAGTCTCATTATCTCACACTATATATATAAAACAAATACACCAGCTGAAAGCAATAAACGTTATAGTTTAGATACCGGCTCTATTGGACAACCCTGGTCTTTTTTTTTGCAGTCGACGTTTGAGGAGTGAAGGTCGACGGAAGAGTGAAACATTATCAATACATTAATGTTTCACTATTTCGCTGATCAGCCTGCACTCTACCAACGTCCACCACAAAAATAGACAGGTGTTGTCCAATAAAACAAGTATTTAAACTAGAACAATTGCTGCTAGATTGGGGAATTGTTTGCAGTGCTAAGTTAGATAATGATAATTTGTAAAAATAATAGTTTTTGTCAATCGAGCTATTCTCAAAAAATTATTGTATTTTGAATAACAGTAAAATCTTTCGAACGCCACGATGATGCTGCAAACAGTTTTACTTAGTGGGCTATACAAAAAGAGGGGCTATACAAAAGCGAAAGTTCTGAACTCAATCGTATCTGTTTAAACTGCTCTCGTGGAGTACAATAGCTGCACTCTTCGGTATAGTTGATCGGCTAGCTCCGTGATGTAGGGCACAACAATAGATAGATTCGCCTGTGTATGTACACGGAGGGGTGTGCGCCCTGTTCTCTTTTTCATGGCGAGTATACACACTGATACACCTGTACACTGCTCAATGAACAAAAAAGTGTTTTAAGTGTTGTGGGATACTCTAATTCGAATAGACGTAATAATTATGTGGCAAAGAAGCAGGCCACTGCAAGGGTTGAGTCGACTCCATCGTCTGCCAGGACGTCAACTCCATCTATGACCCGTCTAACTGATGTAGCTGTCAATGGTTATCAGCCGAACAACCAACATCCTAAAAAAAGAATTACACAGAAATAAGAAACCTGTTTAAATTTTGGACTGTATACCGCAGGGCATCAATGAAATATCGTGACACAAGATTTTAAAACAGTTAAGCTAGGAATGTTTCAGATTCAGAAAAACCTCTAATGAGCGTGACCCAGTAAACGAATAATATATAGGCCTATCTATACATAGCCTACGTCATATCATTTTCGAACCATACTTTCCCAGTATTGATTTTTCTGATTGGTTATTTTTATCATGAATGATTGAAAAGTCTTTTTGTTTACATCAGGGGTGATCCAGCGAAAGACGGGTAGGCCTACTGGTGCAGCCGGGTGTGAATTTTATATGACAGACAAGAGTGACCACTGTTCCCGCACCTGGACCAATAATTATAATTTTACCAGATAATCAATCTGTACATGTAACTTAATTATCAAATACTATAATGTGTGGCTTATTTTGACCCCGAAAGATTAAATATGGCCACCATGACTCGGATATTTTCCCGAACTTGATACAGTCTAGGAATTAATATTTGCGTCAGCCACGCAATACGTTGAATATTGAGTGTATCGAATAAGTAGCTTTGAAGTTATCAGGGTGACAATATTCTAATTTGACGGAAAAAAATAAAAATGGCCGCCATGACCCGGATATTTTACCGAACTTTCTGAAAACTTGATGCAGTCGAGGAAATACTACTATTATACAGTATGTTGAATATTGAGTATATCAGATAAGTGGCCTTGAAGTTATCAGGGTAACAAGGTCGTAAATTGTCGAAAAGAGATTACAGATGGCCGCCTTGACCTAGATATTCTTCCGGACTTTCTGAAAAATTGATGCAGGCTAGGAATTAATACTACTATGCAGTATTTTGAATATTGAGTATATCGGATAAGCGGCTTTGCAGTTATCAGGGTGACAAGGTCCTAATTTGACGAAAAAAAATAAAGATGGCCGCCATGACCAGAATATTTTCCCGAACTTTCTTAAAAATTGATGTAGTCTAGGAATAAATACTTGCATCCAGTATGATGGGTGAATCGAAAAAGCGGTTTTGTAGATATCAGGGTGACAAGGTCATAATTTGACGAAAAAAGATTAAAGATGGCCGCCATGACCCAAATATCTTTCCGAACTTTCTGAAAAATTGATGCAGCTTAGGAATTAATACTTGTATCCAGTATGTTGAACACCAAATGAATTGAAAAAGCGGTTTTGAGCATATCGGGGTGGGGTGACAGTGTATGGATGAGAGGCGGCGGCCATGCACCCATGGCCATGTGCGGCGGCGCCGCCGCCGGTGGACGAAACCGTACAAAAACAAAAAGCCTTAATCAAATTATATTGAAGGGTTAACATATATTTTGGCGTTAGGTTAGTGTTACCACGTACATGTATACAAGCACATCATATCGTATTTAGTGTAATCATCGACAACAACATTTTAAATCGTCGCCATATTCAAACAGAGGTCTCTGCCTTTCCCATAATTCACACAAGAGACCTGACGTCCAATATCATCCCCCGCCATAAATTAGGTTATAGTTTTTGCGGCCACAAATATTATAAAAGTCGACATGTGTTGGCCATTTTGAATTTCAGTAAAATCACCTGCACATTTCCATATGGTGGGTAATGTGATTGCAAAATTTAAATTAATTCTCACCTAATTTTTTTAGTTTTTGTGCCCCCAACAAATTAGGAAGTTCATCCATGGCGGCCATTTTCAATTTTCAGTGAAACCTTGAAATCACCTGCACATGTCCATATCATGGGGAATGTGATCGTAAAATTTGAATAATTTTGACTTTAATTTTTGAGTGATTCTGCCAGCAAAAATATATGAAGTTGATCCGTGGCGGCCATTTTGAATTTCAGTTAAACCTTGAAAATATCACCTGGACATATCCATATCTTGGAAAATGTGAAATTTCTCTGATAATTTCTGACTTTAAGTTTTTTCGTCCACAAAAATTATTAATTTCATCTGTGGAGGTCATTTTGAATTTCAGTAAATACCTTATCGTGGGGAATGTGATTTAATAATTTCTGACTTTAAGTTTTAGAGCTTTTATGCCCACAAAACATAATGGAGTAGACCTCTGTCGGCCATTTTGAATTTTGGTAGCATCTTTAAAAAATCACATGCACATCCCCATGTTGCCAGCAATGTGATTTTTAAAATTTAAAAAAAAAAATTATGTCTACTATAGACTACTGTTATCATTTTAACTTTTGAAACATCAGGCTATGACAGTATGTAGGTGGCCTGGCCTACCCCATACTATAGTCTAAGCCTGTTGACAAGTCACGGGAGCCAGTAACCTAGTCTGGCTTTTCCCATAAAATGTTGTCAAATAAGAAACTAACTTCACTTTTTAAAACCAAATGTTCTAAATATGATAATAGAAACGACATTAAATATATGTATACTATACCCTGGTAGACTATAACCACCTCTGATAGATAGCCGTTTTATTGCATGATTTTGGCTTTTTCTAACCACTAATCAATATAGTTTTAATCCTATTAACTCTAAATTTCACAAAGTTATGGAGCCTGGAAACACTGGAAGTACAATCATTTAGTATTGTTTTGAGAACGATTTCCTTAAAAATAATAGATCAATGTTTGATAACAGTTATATAGAGTGAACTCGCCTTGTCTCATCAAGGTTTTCTCACGTGAAATAATTCCTTTCTCCACATTGCACTGCATCGGATTGCTGTGTTCACAAATCGCATAATAATTCTTGCTATTCGAGTAAAAAATAGATCTACCTCATCAACACTTCGTGAAATTGTTGGATCGCCGTTTTCGTATCGCTGATTATTACAATGCATCGCCACTTAGCGCAAAATGTGATATCATGGGGAAGCTTGAGGGAAGCTAGTGGCTTATATATATATATAGACACAAATGACAAACTCAATGACAAAAAAGTACATAGTAGCGTATAATAGAGCTACAACCAGTATAATAGTAGGCTATTTAGCCTGAATAAAAAAAATTAAAAACAGGGGTCTACTTCAAAATGTTTCCAAAGATTTATTTTCTTTGCATATTTAATTATATATATTGTTTAGAACCTCACAGAACCTTTATATGGATTAGTCTATATGCTATTTGTCGCGCTAAATCGTTTTAGCAGGAACCGCAAGTGTTTTAGATGAACGATTGGCGTTGTTTTAGAACCCAATATAACCTTAACAGGGATTATTTATATGTTTTTCTTAGAACCCAAGGGATCTAACAGGCACCTTAAGGAGCCTCATTTGTCAAAATGTAGTACAAATTTGCGGCAAACATAGATTCTAATCAACCAAATGATGCGAGACTGGAGTTCGGGGTTCGGCTTCCGGTCCCGGCGTTTTGAAAGAAACAAAAATGTTTCTTCCCCATCCACGTGTGAAACTCAGTATTGTGGGGTGCCTCCGTGACCGAGAGGTAGGATGCTCGGCCTCAGACCGCCAGGGCTCAAATTTCGAATCCTATGTCTGGAGGACAGTGTCATCTCATTCATCTCCTCAGAAGGTTATCCTGGCCCAGTTTAGCCTATATGTGCACAAAGGTGGCCTAAAGCCCGATTCATTTTATTTCATTTTCGCGGGCCATTATAGTTAGCATGAGTCATAAAATAATTGGTTGATCCGTCACGACTTGTTCCACTCCCAAACTTTGTTGAACTGTTATGTACTTGTGCCAATAATTGATAAAAAAATATTTATTGATAATATCCATACTTTCATCACAGCTTCTGAGAAAGCTATTTATGAAGTCTCCGACAGTAAAATCACGATTTTTTGTTGTTTATGAAGTTCACTTTTCAAGTATTCACTAGGTGGTGCTTATTTCATTACATTCATGTAGAAAGTATCAGCAAATACGAGCTCATAAGGGGACCACCATTTAATTACCACGGGGTGGGGGTGGGGGTAGGGCTGAACTGTACAAATTATTTATTTCACTTCCTACTTGCAGAACTTACTTTTGTCACATTCTGCCTCAAGCAAAAAAATATTTATTTCAGTTTGTGTGTGGAGATAAATATTTATTTCACGTTCTTGGAATTGTTTTCTGTCCACAAAGTTGGATCTCAAACTATATAATAGGCATAGTATTAATCTGGAGGTTAAAGAGCCGAGCGTAGCGAGCCTTTACAAATTTAAGGATCATTTGATGATGCCAGGCAATTAAATGATGTTTCTCATAAGCTTATCTAATTATTTATTTAACATTTATTTTTAGACTTACATATTTATTTACGACAGATCATTATTTATTTCACGAAATTTTTTTGTCTGAAATTTTTTATTTTAAAAGTGCTCCATCCTTATCCCCCTCTCCGCACTTGTTTTACTTTCAACAGATTGCTCTGATTGTTTAACAATATGTTTACCCCCCCCCCCCCGTAGCTTGGAGAAGTGCAAAGATGGGGCTGTACCATAATAATAGAGGACACACCCCACCCGTTTCAATATAACCGATGAGGACTGTTTTTATGGTGGTGGCGATGGGGGATTTATTGAAAAGAAATACGTTTTATTAAAAAATATAAATCTCTTTATAAATTTGTTGAAAATACTGCAGGCTCGGGACATAGTCATCTTCAGTGACAGATAATTGGGCAGGTGTTTCAAGTGTACACCCCGTTACCTCACTGTCCTCTTCTTGCTTAAGGGGTACAGCCCGTGCCTTCACTGACCTTCCTGTTTTAGGTGTACAGCCCGTGACTTCACTGACCTCTTTTTGTTTTAGGTGTACAACCCGTGACCTCACTGACCACTTCTTGTTTTAGATGTACAGCCCCGTGACCTCATTGACCTCTTCATGTTTTAGGTGTGCAGCCCGTGATCTCACTGACCTCTTCATGTTTTAGATGTACAGCCCGTGACCTCACTGACCCTTTCTTGTTTTAGGTGTAAGACCCGTGACCTCATTGGCCTCTTGCTCACTCGTAAAGATTCAATATTTTGGGGAGCCTATATGACCGAGAGGAGCGTGCTCGGCCTCAGACCGACAGGGCGTGAATTTCGATTCCTGTGTCTGGAGGGCAGTGTCATCTTATTCATCTCACCATCCTCACGAGGTTCTCCTGGCCCAGTTCAGCCTACATGTGCACAAATATGGCCTAAAACCCCATTAATTCCCTTTCATTTCAATGAACTCTTTTTGTTGTAGGTGTGCTAATTATTGACGATGACCTGCTCGTTCACCCTTATGACCTTAACCACGCGTTTGATGTCTGGAAGGTCAGTTTATGACAAATGGAATTATGTTTCTGTCTTTTTGTGCTTTGAAACTTTCTGTGGCTGTTTTAAAAGCCATATTTGGTATGTTTACCATAAGCTTCTGGTTGAGCGCTTGAATCACTATAGTAACATAGCTGTAACTTCTGGTTGAGCGCTTGAATCACTATAGTAACATAGCTGTAACCTCTGGTTGAGCGCTTGAATCACTATAGTAACATAGCTGTAACCTCTGGTTGAGCGCTTGAATCACTATAGTAACATAGCTGTAACCTCTGGTTGAGCGCTTGAATCACTATAGTAACATAGCTGTAACCTCTGGTTGAGCGCTTGAATCACTATAGTAACAT
Organism: Flabesymbios commensalis; assembly: GCA_964017125.1. Classification (NCBI taxonomy): domain Eukaryota; kingdom Metazoa; phylum Annelida; class Polychaeta; order Terebellida; family Flabelligeridae; genus Flabesymbios; species Flabesymbios commensalis. The sequence goes on from OZ024905.1 coordinate 9,800,260, forward strand.
AGCTGTAACCTCTGGTTGAGCGCTTGAATCACCATAGTAACATAGCTGTAACCTCTGGTTGAGCGCTTGAATCACTATAGTAACATAGCTGTAACCTCTGGTTGAGCGCTTGAATCACTATAGTAACATAGCTGTAACCTCTGGTTGAGCGCTTGAATCACTATAGTAACATAGCTGTAACCTCTGGTTGAGCGCTTGAATCACTATAGTCACATAGCTGTAAACTCTGGTTGAGCGCTTGAATCACTATAGTAACATAGCTGTAACTTCTGGTTGAGCGCTTGAATCACTATAGTAACATAGCTGTAACCTCTGGTTGAGCGCTTGAATCACCATAGTAACATAGCTGTAACTTCTGGTTGAGCGCTTGAATCACTATAGTAACATAGCTGTAACCTCTGGTTGAGCGCTTGAATCCCTATAGTAACATAGCTGTAACCTCTGGTTGAGCGCTTGAATCACTATAGTAACATAGCTGTAACCTCTGGTTGAGCGCTTGAATCACTATAGTAACATAGCTGTAACCTCTGGTTGAGCGCTTGAATCACTATAGTAACATAGCTGTAACCTCTGGTTGAGCGCTTGAATCACTATAGTAACATAGCTGTAACCTCTGGTTGAGCGCTTGAATCACTATAGTCACATAGCTGTAACCTCTGGTTGAGCGCTTGAATCCCTATAGTAACATAGCTGTAACTTCTGGTTGAGCGCTTGAATCACTATAGTAACATAGCTGTAACCTCTGGTTGAGCGCTTGAATCACTATAGTAACATAGCTGTAACCTCTGGTTGAGCGCTTGAATCACTATAGTAACATAGCTGTAACCTCTGGTTGAGCGCTTGAATCACTATAGTAACATAGCTGTAACCTCTGGTTGAGCGCTTGAATCCCTATAGTAACATAGCTGTAACCTCTGGTTGAGCGCTTGAATCACTATAGTAACATAGCTGTAACCTCTGGTTGAGCGCTTGAATCACTATAGTAACATAGCTGTAACCTCTGGTTGAGCGCTTGAATCACTATAGTAACATAGCTGTAACCTCTGGTTGAGCGCTTGAATCACTATAGTAACATAGCTGTAACCTCTGGTTGAGCGCTTGAATCACTATAGTAACATAGCTGTAACCCTTTTCCCACCAAGTTGTTTTATTTAAATTTTCATCCACTTTGTATTGTCTCGCTCTTCATCCACTACAAGTCGAGAATTGCGACAGCAATTCGCGGCTTGTAGTGGATGAAGACACAACTTCATGTGGATGAGAATTAATCTCATTTGCAGATTTTGATCTTTAAACACTCATTTCATTCCCAATAACTGTGATTCACCCTGCTAATTAAACTGATTAAAACGACTATTGTCTTGCTCGGCGCTTAACCCTTTCAAGCCTGATTTTACCATTGTCATCTTCATCCACTACAAGTCGCGAGTTCTCAACTTGTAGTGGATAAATATGACCTGATAGGGTGAACGATTAAGAAAAAATGTCATTTATAGGTAAAACAGTTTCATGAACATTTTCCCTCTAAAATCCCTCCTTAATACACCTTTCCCAATAGCAACACGCCACACACTACAGTGACTAAAAGCTGAACTATTTAGTTGGGAGTCCTGTCACACTTCTATTACAACATGCCACACAGTGATTAAAACTGAACTATTTAGTTGGGCGTCCTGCCTATGTGCAAAATCGTGCAAACAGTGTATTTTAGGAAAATCAAGTCTGTTTTCTGGGATGTAAAATGATGCTTTATTGCACTGTCAGGGCTTAAAGGGTTATGTTTTATCTTTCTTAATGTCTTCTAATTTCTTTATGTTTCAGAAACAATCTCCCTCCCAGCAAACACAAAATATTTGTATAAAATTTGTAGGTCCAACGTCGAAGACGTTGTGCCGGGGTTGTATAAATGGTATACAAATGTTCTGTGTTTGCTTGGCTTAGCTCGTATAAATATATATCTTTGTTAAAGATGTCTTAGACTTTTAGCTTCTACAACTAGATAATAGCCTATATCTGCGTGACTTGTTCATGTGTATATTTGTTTATTTCTGTTTTAGCATCACCCTTGGGCTCTGGTCGGGTTTAATCGCAGGTCACACTCGGGGTCAAAGGTCGGCTCATATAACTACCAGCTATGGATCGACCTTGTACTTCGTGGAGGTTACTACAGCATGATTCTCACGAACACTGCATTCCTCCACAAAGATTATCTGCTGATGTACCAGCAACAACTTCCGGAACCTAGCCACCACCTGGTGGACAAACTGTTCAACTGTGAGGATATCGCCATGAACTTTGTGGTACAGGACCACTGTGACTGTGCGGGTACTGTGTACGTGAAAAACAGACACAGTATAGACCATCTGAGTGACCACGCCCCTAAACTAGAAGGTCACGCCAAGGGCATCTCCAAAGACACTAATCATATGACAGAAAGACATATGTGCCTCAACCAGTTTGCCAGTCATTATAAGAAAATGCCACTCAGGAAAGTCGGATGCAGATATTAGCAAGGATATGTTAATATATTCTTAATATTAAGCATAGTACTGTGCATAGTTTGGCTATATTCCTACACAGCAAGCACGAGACATAGAACCAATCCCAGCAAACACAAAACATGTTTATAACCTTTATACAACATCGGCCCAACGTCTTTGACGTTGGCCCAACATTATATAAATGTTATACAAATGTTTTGTTTGCTGGGGATGACTGTGTTATTATTGAGCCACCGTCTGCAACTGCGAACCAATATTATCCCAGCATTGGCTCAATGTCTCGTGTTTGCTGGGTAGAAAAATATGCGTGCGTTTGTGTATGTGATATGTGTGTGTGCGTGAGTGTGATTAGACAACTTGATTACCGGTATTGAAGATATCAGAAACCAAGGAATCTATATTCCTTACAGAAACCGACCAAATATCTTTGAGGGGGGGAGGGGCGATAAGATTTGGTTTCTGCTAGATTTTGTTTGTTTGCTCTAAATCATTTTTCTTGCACTTTTTTCGGCCAAAATTGTATTTACGATACGCAATACCTTGCCCCAGCAAACACGACATGTTGACCCAATGCTGGGCTAATGTTGGCCCACCGTCTACAAACCTTGCCTAATATTAGCCCTGCATTGGGTCAACGTGTCTTAGAGCTACCAAAAGCAAATATTTTTCAAAACGACACGAGGTCGTTGTTTTTTTTGGCAAATTGGAAGTCGGAGTGTCATCAAAGAAATCTCCCAGTACCCCCCTAAAAAAGCGGCTCGAGTCTCACCACCCTACATTCCAATTTCTTTGGAATGCATGTATATGTCTGACGTTCCACAGGCGGTCGGCTATGTTGCAGATCTCGCAACAACCTCCCAATGTCAAAAAAATGGTTTGACGTCCGCTGTGGTTTTAACCCCGCCCCCCGGTGAGTTACGATTTTATTCCTGATAGGATTTTCTAGAAAAATATACGTCCATCCCTAGAAAAGACATGCATCCTTTACTCAATGTTAAGGACATCAGAATATCAGAATATTCCTTAAATACCACATTCTACAGTGTATTCAATTAGGGCAAAAACTGCGTTCTCAGCCCTGATTGTCTGAGGCTGGCTCCACGGCAGACCAACCTAGCAGTGTGCTGTATGATTTTCTTGATAATCGCCGAATTAGGATAGTCTTTTCCGTGCTTTTTACTTTTTTATTATTTAAATTTGCATAACTTTATATTAAAGTTCAGTTTTCAAAACTCACATGACATACAGCTGCTTTAACCACCAGAATGTATCAGTGGTATTCACTAGTTGTTCACTACAATAATTGACAAAATTAAAAACATTACTCTCTGTTCTTTATACATTTTTTATTAAAAACGTTCAAACAAATCAAGTGTCGATCTTTGTCTTTATAACTCGTCAATGCCATCTCGCCATGTGTGTACATATATGTCATATATATGCGAACGTTGTTCATTAGAGTGTGATACGGGAGAATACAGCAAGGGAGAATAAGGTGACATCCTCAATGCGACCACCTTATTCTCATTGGACATGTGCTTTATTTCCCATATAGCACGACAAATTACAACGATCAAGTCACACATGACATACACTGTACATTATTAAACCGTTTTGTAGACATATTTCGTGATTTCACATTTTTGTTTATTTATTAGGCCTACTCGATTAAAAAATAATAATTAAGGGGGAGAGGGAGTGGAAAAGCCTCGATTGAAGCCCTTACAGTACAGCTGCAAGGTTGTCCTTCCAATATAGAATGCTATACCATTGTGTAGCTTTGTACCAATTTTCGTGCTTTTATCACATTATGGAGCCACCCATGGATCCGCCCTTGATTTGTTACTAGCATCACAAATAAGCAGTTTTGTGGACATATTTTGTAAGAAAACAGATTATTAATTACTTTATTTTTCTGACAAAAAATAGGGCGGGGCCCAAAAATGCACCAAAAAATCCCTTACGCTCCAGCGGCAAGGTAGTTCTCTTCCAATATGAGTTAGTATACCTTTGTGCAGCTTTGTGCCAAATTTTGTGCTCTACACAATTTGAACGATTTTACCCAAATTTACTACACCTCTACGATCAGTTTTCAAATTTCACAATGTCTCGTTTTTACTGACGCTCAATATACAACTCAATTCTGCAGTTCATGTGCTACTAGCACTGTACGTACACCCCACACATCCTACCCACACCAACTCTTTTTGAGCCTTGGTAAGTCAAAAAATGAAATGAGATTGTAACAGTACTCCCAAACCTGTCCAGAATTGGGGGGTTGGGTTACGAAAAAAAATAAGGTCTGTCGTTGCATTTATTATTTACCAATCTACACATTCAATTCATCATATAAAAGGTATTTATTTTTTTGTTCCACTGACATACCGCATGGTACAGTGGTGTGAACACTTATCTATCCACAAACGTTGAAATATAATGTGTACTACAAACAATGGAAGTGAACAACAAAGCAAGCTGGTCGACATGTTAGAACGGGAGCCCAGAAGTTTTATTCGAGGGAAAATGGTCAAAGTGCTCGACCTCATTAATTAATGCAAAAAAAACCCAGTATCCCTAAAATGGATTGCTGCCGGGTTTCATGTATGACCTTCACTACAAATCAGCACGATTGTTATGTATTTTTTGCATTTATTTAAGGATATAGCGCCAAGGCTAAAATTAGTTTAAAAGATCCATTGGCTCCCCTGGAGTCCAGAATGAGCAATGACAGCAATTTTAGATGTGATCTTTCCTCTGACAGCAACCTGGGAAGATGAACTAAAAATGGCGGGAAAATATTTTGATTCAAGGGAAGATCGCCAAAGTTAAAAATTACAGGGAAATAATCTTAAGAAGTGAGGGAGTTCAGAATAATAAGCGACAGCAATTTTAAGAGTGACCCTCCCTCTGACAGCAACCTCTGGTGACTTTTTTGTTCATGGTAACTGCGGGGAAAATGTTTTATTTTAAAGAGAAAAGCCACAAAATGTAAAAATTACATTATTTTTATTTTTTAAAGCCACAGCAAACTAAAATAAAAAAATATGTAGCCTAATATTACTTGGAAAACTATAACATTGGCCTAATATCTGGGGATACTCAAACTTGTATTGTAATTTGTAACTATGGGCTCATTCATGGCCATACATTCTAATGGTGTACAATACTCCAACACCTACTTCAGTTCACACTTTAAAAGGAATAGCACGTGAAATTCCAGACCTTGTAATGGTGTTCTTCTGTACACTTCTAGGTGAATTACAGGCGGAATCTGATGTGTACACTGTACGTAATGTAGTAGAAATAAAGGCAACAGCATCAGATGTTGTGTTCAATTGTATCATTTTGCTTGGGAACTTTCATTACGAACTTGCCATTTTGGAGCTGTCTGATTCTGGGATTGCATACATGCTCACAGAAGCAGGAGTCTTGGCTGAAGGATTAGTTGCTGGCTTCATGAAAGGAAAATATTACAACAGGTCTACTAGGATACATCAAATACTTGTTGCTGTGATGGAAAAAGCACTCGTTTCCAAATACACCGAAGCACTACCTGATGCAATCAGCATTTGTGCAAGAATGATGTCAAGATCAACTTTTACCGGTGAGAATTACACAGTAGATATCAGCATTCCACCGTTAACCCTTTAACCGCCAAATTTTTCACTTCGAATTTTCGAAACGCTGAAAATTATTCAGATTTGATAAAATGGAGGTCAACTCTTTTTAAATCTTGCTGGTTGATGTCACATTTTATCTTTAACATGTTTAAAATGTGGTAATTACTGTGCTAATAAAAAAATGAAACCCCGAATAGATGCGGCACCGGCGGTTTAAGGGTTAAAGATGTTATGAGTGGATATGAAGCTTTCTTTCAGAGAGTCATTGGTAGTGAATATTGGAGCACAGCTCCATACTGGGCCACTTATGTGTATCTGGGCAAAGCCCGCGACTTCAAGAATCATGTGACCCCAGCAGTGTTCTCGTTTGTAGTGACCTCCACTTATGTTTACCCAGTTTTATCATTGAAGTCATGCATAGACCTTTCAGAAAATGTATGGTTATCCATAGCCTAGACAAGAAAAAATGTGCTTTTGACCACTGTAATGCCATAAAAATGACATTTTCGGCATGTCGCGAGCTTGAATTTTTGTCTTAGACAGGTCACTGCTCATGAGTGGGTGCAGTTTTTGGAAGATAAATTGTTTGAATTTGACGAACATATAGTAGTAATTGTATTTATAAAAATAATTCCCAAAAGTAGTATATTGTCCCTTGCAAAATTGTCGCCACAAAATAACAGAAAACGTTACATTTGAGTTAGTAAGTGGTTTTTATCTGCCAAAAATTCTAAGATCAACTAAAGATCCTTGCTGTGTGATGAATATGTAATCTAAGGTATGTATATAAAAAAACATAAAAAAATTATGTGATACTAACAGTACTACTCTTGCAATAATCAATAGAAACAAGAAGACGCTATTTATTTTTTAAGAAAACAGAATACGTTACATGGACTCTGAAGATATAGTGATATGCACACTTAACAACAAATGGCCCTTTAGTTACTCACTAGGTATGTCTCCACGCAGCAAGTAAAAATTTAGCCTGGCCACTGAACCCAGCTTTACAATTGTGCAAAAAGTTAAAAAAATCCAGAATTCGTTACACAAAATACGTTACATTTTGTAACGTAGTTTGGTAAAGTATTTTGCTCTTCACTAAACAATGTTGTAATAGTGCATTCTGTTTCGTAACAAAAGTACAAAACACTCACACTTTGCATGATACAACTATTTACTGGATATAGTGACATTTAGTATCATTACTTTATCATAACGTGAATTATGTTAGTTATGTAACGTATTTTGGTAAAGTATTTTGCATTTTTATTGGGAATATTAATTAACAGGAAATAAGTGACAGAAACTCAGTATATATCGTTATAGAAATAATCAAAAATGTGCTTAGACAAAAAAACACCTCGATTATTCAATGTGGCAGTGTGTAATAACGTCCATTATACACACAAATAAAGAATAAGTTACTTTAAATTCTGATAATGATTTTGTGTCTGGTGAAGTATAGTGATATAGATGATACAATAATTATGGTGACAATGACACGCACAATTTATTGTATTGATTAGGTTTATTTAAAACAATATTGAAAGGGTATTGAACATGTACACACTACTGTTGTTATCAGGAAAAAACTAAAATAAAAATACACTACTACTTTGAAAAACCTCTATATCTCGTATACTGCAATGTATCAAGACCATTGACACTTAGAAACATTGAAATCACATTATTATATTTAATTGTGCATGTTTTTATTTTGCATAGTATTTGTACAAAAATGCCCAATACATATCAGATATTTTGGTAAATGTTTGAACTATAAAAAAATGTAACGTATTCTGTGTGTTTTTTGATGATTTTAATTGTTCATTAAAAAAATTATTAAAATTGATGTTTTATACTTGGTATCTCAATTTTTTAGGACAAGAACAAATATTTTTATATTTCAAAATAAAGTTGTGAAAAGAGGTCTAGTGAGAAGTTAATTTTTTGATATTAGCTTGTGGAAAAGTCTTGAAGTGGCGGGCTTTGCCCATCTCATTAACAGAGTTTAGTGAGAACTTTAACGAACTGTACGCACCAACAATAGTATTGGTTACACCAGTATTCTCCCGAGCGTAATTGATATTGTTTGCATTAAACCAGCCTAGCTATGCTCGATGGGGCTCACTTTTTCTTCACAAACTTAGTCAGATGGGATCTTCTGCTTGTAAGATTTTAGAAGCCGGTGCCATTTCCATTAGACGAAAGAGCAATCATTATGCCAGATAAGTAGTTGTCTTGACCCTGGAACAGACTGTGAAAAGGGATGCCGCATGTCCAATGAAGAGCATCACTGCATTCCGGAACTCGGAGAGTTCGTTTCCAAGATGGTCTGTAACTCTCACCCAACGCGGAATGACTCTTCTGGAAGTGCCCTCACACACTCCCTTGAAACTATTCAATCTGTCATCGGGAAAAGTTGCAAACAAAGAAAAAAAAAGTATCTTCTTTCAAGGTTGGAACGAGGTGAACTAAACAGAATACATTTTGCGGTCGAGTGTGCAGCTGATCACGAGAGAAAGCTGCGTCACTGACACACTGCAGCTGCATTTGTCATTATTGGGCCTAATCAATCGAAACGTCAAAATGGAACAGAACTTCTAAAAAATAGAGCATTTAAGGATGAATTTGCTCATTTTGTGATGGATGAGTTGAAGAACCAAATGTATGGGTCAATCCTACAAACTAAACCGGTGCTTGTCTCTCGAAGTCAATTCCCATAACAATATTCTGGAGACAACACAACCGGTTTATCTTCAAGGTCAACACGAGGAGGCAGACACACTCGTTGCCTTCCATGTAAAATCTGTAACTGGAAATGTTGTAGCTCGATCTACGGGCACTGATGTCTTTGTGATTTCACTTGGGTTAGTTGGAAGGTCAGAAGGAATTGAAGTTAGCACGAACTATGGTTCTAGTAACACCAGACGATATATTGACGTATCTCACATCGCTTTTGTTCTCAATGAGAAGCAGCCTAGATTCACAGATGCACTTATCAGACTACATGCGCTAACAGGGTGTGACTTCACCTCATGCTTTTTCTGAAGAGGAAAGATGAAGCCTTCTGCTTTAGTGGAGATGCAGATAGATGCCGGCCATCTCAACGCTTTATGATCACTCACATCTGACGAGGTGGATGTTTGAGCAGTTACGTCATTTGTATGTTCATTTTAAGGATACAACACATCAGATATCAACGAGGCAATATATAAATCGTTCATCCGTATAAGTGGTGGAACGGGGAAAAAGCCACTTGCCAATTTAAAGAAAATCAGTCGTGTCTCTCTTCCTCCATGTGTAAAGTCTCTTGGAAATCATATCACGGGGGCACAGTTTGTTGCAATGATATGGAAGAAAACAGCTGGAAATAATGCCACAGGTGGTTTGAATCCAAAGGATTATGGTATGGGTGGCAAATTGTTAATGATATGTTGGAGCCAGACTGGTATGCTGGAAACTCGGTACCAGATTCGATCAGTGATGATGATGACCAATGTTATTAGACACCTATAAACATAATGAACCAAGATGACGAATACTCATCTGAATTGAGTGAGGAGAGTGATTATAGTGAAAACGACAGATAAGAGATAAAAAACAATAGTAGGATTTACCATGCATAATTTATAACTTTGTATTACAAGATTCTCTTGTAAATTGTTCAACTATTACCTCCTGTGTCCATCTGTTCATTCACACTAGTTATCTTACTGAAATTGGTCATCATTTTTCCCCGCACTGCCCATAAACAAAAAAGTCACATCATTTTCCTGTCATCTTCACATGCTGCTGGCATAGGGAAGGTCACTCTTAAAATTGCTGTCGCTTACTATTCTGAACTCACTCACTCCTTAAGAATAATTCCCTGTAATTTTTAACTTTTGCGCTCTTCCATTGAATAAAAGTATTTTCCCGCCATTTTTATGTCATATTCCGAGGTTGCTGTCAGAGGGAAGATTACATTTAAAATTGCTGTCATTGCTCATTCTGGACTCCAGGGGAGCCAATGGATCTTTTAAAACTAATTTTAGCCCTGGCGCTATATCCTTGATATGAGCCTTGATATGTCCATAATATGTCAACATTTCCATTGACTAGAACTGCATAAGTTTTTTTAATTTGGTGTTGCACATTTGCCAGTTGAGCGAGAAATAAGCACGAAATTCATTTTATGACTTGCATGCCCCCCCCCCCCCAAAAAAAAATACGGGACTAACTGATATATGGGGCTTTCGCCACATTTGCTACGTTGCCATAGCAACCCAAAAGTTAAAAGACTTCCACAATTCTAACATATAGACATGTTCACATATTATGGACATATCGAGAAAAGAGAATACAATTTTGGCTTTTGGATAACTTTTGGCCTGATTGTGTCACTATGAACTTACAATGTAATCTAAGAATCCATATAACGTGTTGGTTGTCTGCGCAGGATCCGGACAGGTAAACAATCACATTATGTAATAAAATTTAATATAGAATATGACGTGTTTATGTGTATCTTCACCAGATCTAATGTTACACCACTTCAATAAATGACTGACTGGAGAACGTTATATGATCCCAGAATAAGCGAGATTTGTACACAATGATGGCTTAATGCTGGTGAAGTTATTACGTATTCGGCCCAACATTAAGCCAACATTGGTTACAGGTAAAGTGTTTGTTGTGTTATGCACATCTCCCAAAATAAACACAAATCGCTAATGTTAGGCCATCGTCTACGACGCTGGCCCAACATTAAATCAGCATTGGCTCAACGCCTCGTGTTAGCCCTTTCAAGCCTGAATTTACCATTGTCATCTTCATCCACTACAAGCCGCGAATTGCTGTCACAATTCTCGACTTGTAGTGGATGAAGATGACTTGATGTGGGTGAAAAAATAAATTACGTGTATTGGTAAAAGAGTTTCATGGAAGTTCTCATTCCAAAACCTTTGGTTGTAGAAAAATGAAGTCTGTTTTCAGGGTTGTAAAGTGATGATTTAATCTATCGTAAGGGTTTATAGGGTAACTGGAATTCTTTCTAACCCTTGGAATGCTATGGCTGCTACTGCATATACGGTTTAACCCTTTGACTTCTATGGCCGTACATACGGTCTAACCATTCATCTGGTATGGCTGTATATAATTATAAGGTTAGGGCCTACCCTTGAAATTCTTTACCTCTACATCTACGGTTTAACACTTGAGCTGCTGGGACTGCAAATATACGGCTTAGCCCTTGAAATGCTAGGGCTGTTGATATACAGTTTAGCCCTTGAGCTGCTATGGATGTACACATTGACATAAAACATTTTTTGTAAAATCCATGGAGACAAAAGGTTTTTTCATGTTTAAATGAACATAAATGTCTTAGTTAGCTCTTTCTGATTCGTTTGAATACCTATGTTATGGGGTTACGGCCATTATAAATACTTTTACTCTTACAGTGCAGGGATCGACTTTAGTAGTCAGAATCTGACGTCTACAGTTGTCAGATTCTGACGACTAAAGTCAATTCCCGCATTGTAGGGGTTAAACCGCTAAACGCGGTTATAGTCATTTGCAAATGTGGATTGAGCTAAATTGAAAGTATATTTATCTAATGTTGACATGATCAGCATATTTAATGACTCTGTGGGTATATGATACCCGACAATATTCGTATTTGTGAAAACTTCTAGACTGACAGAGGTATTGAATACATTATTTTTTACATTGTACACCGAGTTGTATTATTCGTCACATTAATTCCCCTCTCTGGAGCGAAAATGAGATAAAAAATCTGAGGAAATAGAAATAGAAAAATACTAGCGCTAGAAGAGTGATACTCATAGTTTTTGAGCTTAATAACATCGACTTAAAAACAGAATCAACCAATAATACAAATTACACAAGCAGCCCAGTTCACTTCATTTTATTTGTTTTAAAATACTATGAATACACACAATAATATAAATTTACCACAGTGATAAAAAGTACGTCCAAAATGTACGCTTCTGATATTCCATTAACATGGACTATGGCAGTATGGTACCGTAGAAAAAAGACTACAGAATAAAAAACAACATATCCTTCAGGCCTATGTAATATAAATTTTAGTTAAAAGATAGTCTATGAGGATTTGAATGAAAATAAATCTATAACTTATATTGTTATGTTAATTTAAATTAACGTATTATTTCATAATAAATAATACTTGGTATTTGTATTTATATATTTATTTAACATCACAGCTGGACAATATATTAGCAATTATTTATGATGTCTCCAAATCACATGCTGTGTTGTCATCATGATGTGCTTTCATTTTATGGCTTTGGCTTTGGCTTTCTACGTGTGCGCTGAAAAAAATGAAAATACACATACATTTGATATAGTATTTAATATGTTTAGCAGGTTTATTTTAACTAGCCATCAAAATACTCATTACCAACACTAACACTGACACTAACACTGACATATATGATATGGCGCATGATTCTGTGTCCGATACATTGCAACAACAGTATGTGAGGTCATGTTAACAGCAGTATAAAACCACATCCAAGCATTTGTTTTACGACATTTTCTAGCTCTGCCAACGAGATTTATACCCACTGCCTACTCACAGTACTCACACCATTACTCCGCAAGCATCACTCATTTCCTTTTTTTTCGAGCAAAGCCTATGTATAGCAATCCTGTATTGCTTCAATTGGTCAATAAAATATGTTTAAACTAACACGGAAACAATGATGATAGACTATTGCTAAATCCTAAATCGCAACAAATCTTTAGCGACAAAAGTGAACTTATTACAGACATATCCGTGGGTGGCGGTAATCTAGCATCCTCTTAATTACCAGAGATATGATATTACATCAATTTCATCAATTTCACTCAGTCTCTCATATGTTCATTTATAAGAAATCGCGCCGGCACCGATGGATCATTCGAACCGATTGTGGATCGAATTTCAGAGGTACTGGGATAGAATCCCGGTCGGGTAGGATGCTTGTCATTGGGGTTGTGCATATACAGTGCTCCAAACTGTTCAAATGCCTTGAGTGTGCAGTGCCCTCTATGGTACTATGCACTACAAAGAACCATTGAAGTCATTCGATAAGAGTAGGGCATAGTCCCGACTTCAGGCTTCCTTCTGTCGCGATATTGCCATGATTGTGCAGAAAGCGATGTAAAGCAATATTCCCTCACACACTTGAAATTGCATCATTTGATGTTCATTTTTCCCGGGGGCCGCCTGACCACCTATCAGAATGGTCTGTCATCTAAAATAACTTCCTAAATTAACTACCTCTTATTTTATTTCTAGATCTACCACTACTCATCTTATTGAGAAAGCAAGCAAACACCTCTAACCGTCAAATTATTCAATTGGAATTGTCACCCATTAGAAGTTGTGTCTCGCTGACGCGATCCACAACTTCAAGTGAGTGAAAATTATTCAGATTTCACAAAATGCAGGTTACCTATTTTTAAATTCTTGCTGATTTATGTCACTTTATATCTTCCACTTGTTTAAAAGCTGATATGCAATATGCTAATTAAAAATGTAAAAAACGGATATAATCGGTACCGGCGGTTAAAGGGTTAATTGTCTAAGCGCTGTGATCGACTATAATAGTTTGTCATTTGTTTTATTACTGTGAGTGGGAAAAAAAGGACTGTTTAAAATCAGGATTTGCAGATATTTGGTCTCAAATTAAAGCGACAAAATCGGGCCAATATTAATATTTTTATTTTGGTTCCTGTATTTATTCATAATATATCTACATGTCCATAGACTAGAATTTTTTTAATTTTGTGCTGTGAATTTACCAGTTAAAAGAGAAGGACAAGATTTAATTTCAGACATATAAATGCAAAATAAGAAATACAGGAATAACTGATAAGCGAGCTTTTGGTACATATGCTACTTTGCCACAGCAACTCAAAATTTGTTAAAAGACTACCGCAATTCTTACCTATGGACATTTTCACATATTATATTATATATTCTCTTATATTTTTTTTTACCTGACTGAGTCGCTTTAGACAAGTATGAGTTATTTTACCCACTTGAAGTTGTTGGTTTTGGTAGCGATAAACAACTTCAAGTGGGCGAAAATATAAATTGGATAAGCAGAGAAAGGGTGAAATAGCCATGAAGGCCACAGAAATAAACTCATTGTGTACAAATAGTATTAGAATTGATCTAAGATTGCCTACGCAGCATCATAGTGTTTATGATGTGCGAGCTTCGATAGTGTTGTCTTCGTTAGAAATGGATAGTGTTCAAAGTAAACCTTCAAGATATTACACGAATATCTCAAAATTACTTATCATTAGATAAACACAATTTTTGACATCACGATCTGGCTTGTGTGACTTGGTTATTTGATATGCTGGTTGGTTTTACTGTGGAAAATAGCAGTAGCATGTTGATGATTAATTGTTTTACTACAGACCACATGTGTTAAACGCAACACAAAACTGCGACCTCTTATACTTCAAGTGAATTTTACGGTGAATGACCTCGTTGTGGGCTGGTTCCATATGTTTACCATGGTCCATTATGCTTTCTAACTTACTCACAGTAAAAAATATTTATGAAAATAATATTAACTATTTATGAAAAAGATATTTACCCCACTAGTTGACGCGCGGCGGTTTCGTTGTTCTATTTTGTCATCGACATCATCATCTGAAAATAAGATATCAACTAATAGCAGATTAGAGAAACCCATGTAATGTAATTTATTCACAGCAAGCGGAATATTTAGTATTTAGTTTGGGTAAAATGTACCATGCATTGAAATCAAACTGTATATATTTTGTATTTGTTATGTTACACTATAGGTGTCGCCATTTCAAATACATCCCGTTCCCCAACAGAATATGGCAGAGTGTGATTTTACAATGTATTTGGTGACATCATCATAAATGTCTTAGTTGGTTGCTTTTGCTTCATTTAAATACCTATGCTAGGCCTTTGTAAATAGTTTCTCTTCCACTACAGTGATCGACTTTAGCCGTCTAAAGCTGGTGTCGTAGTAGATGTTGTGGCTTGTGTTGTAGCTGGTGTTGTGGCTGGTGTTGTGGCTGGCATTGTGGCTGGTGTTGTGGCTGGTTTTGTGGCTAGTGTTGTGGCTGGTGTGGTGGTAGTTGTTGTTGCTGGTGTTGTGGCTGGCGTTGTGGCTGGTGTTGTGACTGGTGTTGTGGCTGGCGTTGTGGCTGGTGTTGTGGTTGGTGTTGTGGCTGGTGTTGTGGCTGGTATTGTGGCTGGTGTGTTGTTGCTGGTGTTGTGGTAGGTGTTGTGGCTGGTGTTGTGGTTGGTGTTGTGGCTGGTGTTGTGGCTGGTATTGTGGCTGGTGTGTTGTTGCTGGTGTTGTGGTAGGTGTTGTGGCTGGTGTTGTGGTTGGTGTTGTGGCTAGAATTGTGACTGGTGTTGTGGCTGGTGTTGTTGCTGGTGTTGTGGCTGGTATTGTGGCTGGTGTCGTGGCCGGTGTTGTGGCTGGTGTTGTGGCTGCTGTTGTGGTCGCGGCTAATGCTGTAGCTGGTGTTGTGGTAGGTGTTGTGGCGGGAGTTGTGGTTGGTGTTGTGGCTGGAATTGTGACTGGTGTTGTGGCTGGTGTTGTGGCTTATGTTGTGGCTGGTATTGTGGCTGGTGTTGTGGCTGGTTTTGTGGCTGGTGTGCTGGTAGTTGTCGTTGCTGGTGTTGTGGCTGGTGTTGTGGCTGGTGTTGTGGCTGGTGTTGTGGCTGGTGTTGTGGCTGGTGTTGTTGCTTGTGTTGTGGCTAGTGTTGTGACTGGTGTTGTAGCTGGTGTTGTGGCTGGTGTTGTGGTTGGTGTTGTGGCTGGTGTTGTGGCTGGTGTTGTTGCTGGTGTTGTGGCTGGTGTTGTGGCTGGTGTTGTGGCTGGTGTTGTGGCTGGTTTTGTGGCTGGTTTTGTGGCTGGTGTTGGGGCTGGTGTTGCGGCTGGTGTTGTGGCTGGTGTTGTGGCTGGTTTTGTGGCTGGTGTTGTGGCTGGTGTGGTGGTAGTTGTTGTTGCTGGTGTTGTGGCTGGTGTTGTAGCTGGTGTTGTGGCTGGTGTTGTAGTTGGTGTTGTGGCTGGTGTTGTGGTTGGTGTTGTAGCAGGTGTTGTGGCTGGTGTTGTGGCTGGTGTTGCGGTTGGTGTGCTGGTAGTTGTCGTTGCTGGTGTTGTGGCTGGTGTTGTGGCTGGTGCTGTGGCTGGTGTTGTGGCTGGCGTTGTGGCTGGTGTTGTGGTTGGTGTTGTGGTTGGTGTTGTAGCAGGTGTTGTGGCTGGTGTTGTGGCTGGTTTTGTGGCTGGTGTGCTGGTAGTTGTCGTTGCTGGTGTTGTGGCTGGTGTTGTGGCTGGTGTTGTGGCTGGTGTTGTGGCTGGCGTTGTGGCTGGTGTTGTGGTTGGTGTTGTGGTTGGTGTTGTGGTTGGTGTTGTGGCTGGTGTTGTGGCTGGTGTTGTGGCTGGTGTTGTGGTTGGTGTTGTGGCTGGTGTTGTGGCTGGCGTTGTGGCTGGTGTTGTGGTTGGTGTTGTGGCTGGTGTTGTGGTCGGTGTTGTGGTTGGTGTTGTGGCTGGTGTTGTGGCTGGCGTTGTGGCTGGTGTTGTGGTTGGTGTTGTGGTTGGTGTTGTGGCTGGTGTTGTGGCTGGTGTTGTGGCTGGTGTTGTGGCTGGTGCTGTGGTTGGTGTTGTGGCTGGTGTTGTAGCTGGTGTTGTGGCTGGTGTTGTGGCTGGTGTTGTGGTTTGTTTTGTGGTTGGTGTTGTGGCTGGTGTTGTGGCTGGTGTTGTGGTAGGTGGTGTGGCTGGTGTTATGGCTGGTGCTGTGTCTGGTGTTGTGGTTGGTGTTGTAGCTGGTGTTGTGGCTGGTGTTGTGGCTGGTGTTGTGGCTGGTGTTGTAGATGGTGTTGTGGCTAGTGTTGTGGCTGATGTTGTGGCTGGTGTTATGGCTGGTGTTGTGGCTGGAGTTGTGGTTGGGGTTGTGGCTGGTATTGTGGCTGGTGTTGTGGCTGGTGTTGTGGCCAGTGTTGTGGCTGGTGTTGTGGTTGGTGTTGTGGCCAGTGTTGTGGCAAGTGTGGTGGTTGGTGTTGTGGTTGGTGTTGTGGCTGGTGTATTGGCTGTTGTTGTGGCTGTTTTTGTGGTAGGTGTTGTGGTAGGTGTTGTGGTAGGTGTTGTGGTTGGTATTAACGATCCTGCCTTTGTGTTGTGGCTGGTTATATTGTATATATAACCTACCTTCTTGCTCAGCACTCAGCACAGTTTGGTCATTTCCCTGGTCAGTGCTTCGGACAATGCGGTCGCCTTCCTGTTCAGCACTGCGTATGGTCCGGTTGCCTTCCTGTTCAGCACTACGGATGGTTCGGTTGCCTCCTTGATCAGCACTGCGCATGGTCCGGTTATTTTCTTGCTCAGCACTGGGGGCAGTTTGGCTATCTTCTTGCTCAGCACTTTGGGCAGTTTGGTTTTCTTCTTGCTCAGCACTGGAGGCAGTTTGGCTATTTTCTTGGTCAGCAGTGGGGGCAGTTTGGTTTTTTTCTTGTTCTGCACTGTGGGCAGTTTGGCTACTTTCTTGGTCAGCAGTGGGGGCAGTTTGGTTTTTTTCTTGTTCTGCACTGGGGGCAGTTTGGCTACTTTCTTGGTCAGCAGTGGGGGCAGTTTGGTTTTTTTCTTGTCCTTCACTGGGGGCAGTTTTGCTACCTTCTTGTTCAGCAGTCGGAGCAGTTTGGTTATTCTCTTGTCCAGCACTGCGGGCTCTCCTGGTAGGCCCGTGTGGTGTTGTACCGGCTCCTCCAGACGCACCAAATGCTCCGGTCTGACCTGACACTAAAAATACATTTACATGGATACAAGCAGACGTGGAGTTATAAACACGCCAAATAACCCTTACATCGCTGAAATACTTTTGCAAAACCATGCAGGCCGAAGGGTTTTCCAATTTGGAATCATCCTAAATGTCTTAATAAGCTCTTTCTGCTTCATTTGAATTAGGTATTTATATTGAGCAGAAAGAGCTAACTAAGACATTCATGATGATTCATGTTAGCGGTCCACGGACGTCAGATTCTTACATCTACAGTACAGTCTATCCCCGCGCTGCAAAAGATAACCACAACATGCATATGGGATGTTACCATTTATACACAGAGCGCCTAGACCTGACGTCATAATAAAAAGTAAATTTAACTGTTGCCGCTGCTTCGTACATAAGTGGAATAAGCTTCCTCTGATTTCATCAAGAATAATATGACACTGAGATTATAGTCATATAAAAGCAGCTGGGGATTTTGTGGTTATAAAGAATACATGCGCTTATAATGTTTTAAAATATACGTACCATTATTTGTAAGATATACGAGTATGAGACATACTGTCATGACCAAACAAACTTTCTCCATCTTACTGTATTCTCTGAAACATTAAAATTTTTCGGTTGTTTTATTTAGACACTTAAACATATTGAGACCTGAATTGTTTTCTGAACGTCATAAATCTACTACGTATATTTTTTCATGACAGTCACTAACAAAATCAACAGCAGAGGTTAAAGTATAGTCCATTGTGACACTCAATACTACTATCGTTTGATAGACGCAGTATGCCTTGAATGGTTGTACGAGTTATTATAATTATTGACGTTGTTGAGCATTCGAGCTGCGTGACATAGTATTTTAAGTTTCCTGAACAGTTAAAACCTTCTTACTCTTGAGAATATTATGTGATTTTCGTCTCAAGATTACTGTACAGCTGATAACGGAGCTGATTATTTCTTTATTACATCAACCCTTTTAGCGCAGGGACCATCTCTAGACGTCAGAATTCGTAGAACTATGACATAGGCATTCGAGTGAAGTCGAGAGAGCTAACTAAGACATTTATGGTAATTTTAAATTGAAAACAAACGTTCGATCTCCATACAAAAATATTTCGGCGATGTAAGGGTCAGCTTACTTAATCTGTACTGGTCTAATCACAATAACTGCAGACCTGGACAATATGCAGACGGTGTTTATTTTAGTGCGGTAGCCTATATAGCACTCATCCACGGAATAAGGTGTGAGCTTTTAGCTGAACACCTTATTTCTTGGACATGTGCTGTATTTTTCCATACCGCATGAAAATGAACACCGCTTGTATTTTCTCACACGATTGTCCAACACTTTCAACGGCACAAAGAAGTGTACAGTCCACCGACATAACAGACGACCATAAGGTGGTGAATCGCCGAGGCTCAGTCAATAACATTCCCCGCTCACTTTCTATACAGCATGTATACATACAACTTTTATACATGTAGTACAGTGGAGTGCGGTATTGGATGATACCGACATACGTCTCATAGTAGGAAGACTACCAGTGAGTGTGAGAAGATATGCAAACGATGCTCATTTAAGTACGGTATTGGAAAATAAAGCACTTGTCCAAGGAATAAGGTGTAAGCCTATCGGGTGCAGTATACAGCACTCGTCCAAGGAATAAGGTGTGAGCCTTTAGGCGAACACCTTATTCCTTGGACATGTGCAGTATTTTTCCATACCACACGAAAATTAACACCGTAGACAGACGACATAACAGTCGACCATATGGTGGTGAATCTCCGACGCTCAGTCAATAGCATTCCCCGCTCACTTGCTATACAACACTTGCTACAGTATGCATACAACTTGCATACATGTAATACAGTGCAGTGCGGTATTGTTTGATACCGACACACATCTCATAGTTGAAACACAACCAGTGAGTGTGAGAAGATATGCAAACGGTGTTATATTTTTTTCTGAAAAAATTCATAATTAAAATAATTGAGGAATCATTTGAAGTAATCATTTAAATTAACCATAGGGGTAGGTCTTTTTATTCAGATGACATGATGACAAAGTAACAGCATGATTTTTACATCAAGTTATAACTTTTGCTAAGTGGGATTTTGCAAGATAAAACGTGAGATTGTGAAAGTCACAACTCATCATGTACATATTTCCAATTTTGTGGTTGCCATCTTAAGATATGTTGTAAATATTATGTCTTAACTTTTGAAAATTCGTTTAATGTGTGCACTGAACTTTAAACTGTAGGATTCAACACACGTTCCAGCATTGCAATTATTACAGAATTCTCAAGCAGCTTTAACCACTGCATCAGGGCCCCGCCCTATATCAGACTGCCAGGGCTCGAATTTCGAATCTTCTGTCTCAAGGGCAGTGTGACTGTCAGCTCACCATCCTCGTGAGGTTCTCCAGGTCCATCTTAGCCTATATGTGCACAATGAAATGGAATGAATTAGGTTTTAAGCCACCTCTGTGCACATATAGGCTGAACTGGGCCAAGAGAACCTCCTGATGATGGTGAGATGAATGAGATTACACTGCCCTCCAGACACAGAATTCTAAATTAGAGCCGTGGCGGTTTGAGGTCGATCACGCTATCTCTCGATTACAGAGGTTCCCCATAATATTGAATCCTTTCGAGTGAGCAGAGAAGAAAAATTGTGTTTCTTTGAATTTTGAAAGCCAGAGGAGAGCTCGAATGCGCGATCTCCGACTTTTTAAGCACGCAGCTTTAACCACTGCACCACGACCCCTGCCCTATAAGTGCACAAAAGTTGTCTAAAATCCCATCCATTCAATCTCCCCCTGAGCACATTTTAAAGCGAGGCTAAACAAATTGAAGCGTCATTTAATGATGCTAAGCAAAGCAAAAGTTTTTTTGAGGGCCATTAAATATTTATTTACAGCATGTCCTTCAGAAAATTATTTATTTTTTGAAAAATAAGTCTTCAAATATTTATTTCAAAATTGCTCCCCCGAGATTGAATAGTGACCCCCTAAATAACCCATTTTCTCACGTATCATTTGATCTGTCACGATGCAACACAAACTCCGCCCAGCAGTCACAAAGCATTGATCTGATGTTAGTTAATTATTGGGCCACAGTCTGCGACCCTGGCCGAACACTAAACCAGCATCGGGTGAATGCTGGCTGGGGAAGCTGTACTCACCAGTTACAGTGCGAATCAGGCTGCAGGTTATTCTAGACTTCACCTCCGCACTTTGACTCAGCAGTCAGCAGTCAGCAGCAGCAGCATGCAGTGTGCCGGATCCATGCAGTCTACGTGTATTTATCATGATTCACAAACATATGTCACTCAAATAAATACAATAAATACAATACAATAGACCAGAATAATGCATGTAAGGGAGCGTCAATTGCTGTACTGATTGTTCAGAGGAACAAAGGCACTTAACCCTAAAAGCGTTTTATTAAACTAATTTTATTTTAATTTTAAATTATCATAACTGTCTTAGTTATCTATTTCCGCTTCATTTGAATATCTATGTTATGGGTTTACGGCCATTATAAATATTTTCGGTGTGGGGATCGACTTTAGACGTCAAAATTTGACGTCCATGGACGCCACTTCTGAAGTATAAAGTTCCCATGTTAAAATGGTTCAGATGAGCTTGCCGGGCTTTCATTGTCTTTTATGCCACAGCTGTAACATTGAAGTCATAATTAGCCATAATTATTTCAACAGGGATATTCACTCATTACTTGGATGATAAAGCTTTGTATGATATCAGATAAATGTTGTTAATTAGGATATTAATGCCATATGTTACAGCCATATATGGCAGAGGTGACTTTAGCGTCCCAATACGTTTCGTGACATATGTTACTCCTTTTATTTTAGATAGATATCATATGATGTTTTTTCCCCATGCATCACTCTCAATAACGTATTAGCATTCTTTCCTTTAATTATTTAACCCGTCTCCTTCAAATTATCCTAATTTTTACCCACTTGAAGTTGTGTCTCGCTTCCGGGACCGATAACTTCAAGTGTGTGAAAATCACCCATATTTGTTTAATTTGAAACTAAACTTTCGCAAATTTAAAGTTTTAGCACTCATTTCATTCCTGATAACAGCGATTTGATCTATTTATTTATTTATTTATTTATTAAGATTCGCCAAATACACAGTATACATTACTTTGTTCAATGATAAGAAAACATAGTCATAATAATACTGTTGGCTGGGACATGGCATCAGATATGTAATATCTATGCTAGGCCTGTCCTATAATCAGATAACAATGTTATTAAAGTATGCGTGCAGCAATTATGAAAAACGCATTCCAGCAAAACACGAGACGCCCATCAAACGCCGAATCAATGCTGGCCCACCGTCTACGACGCTGGCCCAACACCGACTCAACACCAGGTGAACTTCCCGTGCCTGCTGGGATGTGTCAAAAAGAAAAAGAGAGAAAAGTGTTTCATGCCTGGCGACATCGCGGACAGCGACAAACGGTAACCCACGTGCAAGAGTTGTCAATATCATAGGTCGTAGTCAACTTTACAATGTAAAAATTATATAATAGTTTCTTAAAACGTTTGACAAATCTATTGCGGCAATTAATTTGTTTTATTGTGTTCGGCAGGATATTCCACATTTTTACTACCCGATTAGAGAAAAATAGCCCAGCCAATTCAGAATTAAAGCGTACAGATCTTAAAGGCAAGACCTGTTGACCTAGCCTAGTTCTAGAGGTGTCAGCGTTATAAAAAGAAAGAATATGTCTAATGTCTATATCTATGAAATTATGTATACATTTATATAGAAAACACAAGTCGTTGATATCTTTTATAAAAGACAAAGGAAGTAATTTGGTGTTATGTAGTCTGGTTGGGTAATCCGACACATAATCATTAAGAATATATTTCGTGGCTTTACGTTGTATACGTTCAATCTGGTTGAGATCTGCCTTGCTACAGGAATAAACAATTGATACGTAGGAAAATAACGGTTTAACCAAAGTTGTATATAGGTGTAGTTTGACTCTATATGGAGCATTGAATCCGACTGTACGCTTTATCAGGCCAAGCATTCTGTTCGCCTTGCTAATTTTAGTGGCGATATGACTTCTCCAGGTTAAGGAAGAATTGATTAGTAGTCCTAGATCATTAAACTCTTTAACAGATTCTAGATGAATGTTATTTAAATGGTATTGAAAATTATGTTTAAAAGATCTGGCTATTGTGAGGACTTTGCACTTGGTACCATTGAAGAAAAGCTTCCAAATATCACTCCAACGTGTAAAAATATTCAAATCGCTTTGAAGGTCTACACAATCCTGCATTGATTTAATTTCTCTTCCAATTTTTGCATCATCAGCATATAGAGTTTTAAAAGATAGATTTGAAATATTGTCCGCAATGTCATTCACATATAATATAAACATTAATGGGCCAAGTATTGACCCTTGGGGTACCCCAGATCTAACAGGTAGTTTAGTAGACATGCTACCGTGAATTAATACTCGCTGGTATCGATTATTTAGATAACTATGGAACCAGTTAAGCAGCGTCCCATTAAAACCGAAAGTCTGAAGTTTATGTATTAAGAGATGATGCGGAACTGAATCAAAGGCTTTTGTAAAATCAAGATATATAACGTCAGTTTGGCCACCAGAGTCTAAAATTTTTGAGATTTTGTCGTAAAAGACATATAATTGAGATTCTGTTGAGCGTCGTTGGACAAAACCATACTGGTTGTTAGAAATTAAATCTTTGATTTCTGGATAAATTATGTTGCAGATAGCACGTTCAAAAATTTTGCTTAAAATACTAAGTAAAGATATGAGCCTATATTTCTCGCAATTAGTTCTATCACCTTTCTTAAAAATGGGACATATATTAGCCATTTTCCAGGAGTTAGGAAATATGCCAGCTTGCAAAGATATGTTTAATAGTTTGGTAAAAGAATGTGCCAGTTCCTAAGCACAATTCTTTAGAAATACACCTGGAATGCCATCCGGCCCTGTCGCTTTGCTAGTGTCTATATTCTGTAATATAATGCGGACTTCAGCAACTGATAACTGTACAATTGATAGATTAGGATTAATAAAACTATTGATGGGAGGAAGGTTATCCGTATTATGGACGTGAGTAAAGTTTGAATAAAAGAAATTGTTAAAATAATTCGCTACAACTTCAGGTTCGTCTGAAGTATTACCCTGAAATTTCATTTCAGAAGGGATATGTTTACTTTTTGTCTTTGATCTTAAGAAGCTCCAAAACCTTTTGGGATTAGTCCTAATATCATCGAGCGAATCCTTAGTATATTTATTGTATTTTTGATCTATCATGTTCCGGAGACTGTTTCTGAGTCGACGGTATTTAGCCCAAGCACTCTGGGTGTTAATCCTCCTAGCCCGTTTGCTGGCAGTCTCTTTCTTTTTGCTCAGATTTATTACCTCACTGTCAATCCAAGGGGGAGAATTAATGTCACGAATAATGCGACGGGGTACAAATGTATTTAATGTTTCTTCCAATTTAGAGACCCAATTATCACAAATACGATTAATGTCGGGTATACCCACTGAGTCACTAACTATGTCGATGAGATCAGCGTTAGTTAAATATACCTTCACTTTAGTCCAATCCACATTCCTATAGTCAAAAACTGATCTAGTCAGTTTATTATTTTTAAGGCCACTAGCCTTGATAGACAAATTTATAAGGTAATGATCCGATGAAAATAGGTCCTGTTCAACATCTATATCCGTAATTAAATGGGGTGATGTAGATAATATTAAATCTAATCTGTTACCATTTTGATGGGTTGAGCACATAACTATATGTTTTAAACAGAATTCTTGGAATATATCATAATAGTACCAGTAGTTATTATTATCCGTAAGCGGAACATTCAAGTTCAAGTCAAAGTCTGGTAAATTAAAATCACCCATAACAAGAATGTTGGAGAAACCTTTTTCTCGTATACGACGGAGACAGGTTTCTAAATTTTGCGGACATTCCACAGAGTTATCAGACGGTGGTCGGTAATAAGTCAGAAGAGCTATCCTCGGGAGTTTAGGAATAATGATTTCAACAATAATGATCTCATTATGTCGATCATTCTGTACCAGGTCTCAGTTTTGAATAAATACTCGTGTGGATAGCTGTTAAAACGCCACCGTACCCTCCGCGATCCTTTCTATAAATATTAAAATCAGCTTCAGGTAATATTTCACAGTTTTTGATATCTTCTGTTAACCACGACTCGGTTACTGAAATAATTTTTGCTTGTTTTAATTCGACGAGTGATTGAAAATCCTTTAATTTATTATGATTTTTTGAAACCGACTTTAAACTTCTAGTATTAAGTAGAAACGCATTTATATAATTAGATGGGCCTGGATTACGCTCTATATCTCCGCTGAGTAACAATAGTGTAAATAACCAATACAAAATTCCCACCCTACACAGAAAACTGATGATAAGGTAACCATTGAGAATTATACCAGGCTTACCACGACCCCGATATGTACCAATACGCGCTCTATATGTTTCAATATCAACAGTCATGTTTATAGTTTAGAGTTGGGGCAGAATTAAAACATATAGAGCGCGATATCACCCGACCACGTGGAATCACAAAACCTATCGCATTTCGGAGTCGCAGGCATGAGACACAACATAATAGATGATAATACAAGATTAATAAACTGTTCTTTACAGTGTGTGTTATATATGAACACACTGCACACATTACGAGGTCGAGTGCAAAAAGTGAAAGCACGTGAAAAATTGAGCTAACCCCAATCGACTTATCTTGAACATAATTATTAGCCAATACTTATAAAATAATAACAAGTGTGTACAAGCACTGGTCCAGCGGTGGTGCAATATCAATTTAGCTAGATAGACTGCATCAAATATGAAACACGGGACCGACCTGGCCCAGTGCTGGCCCACCTTCTACGACACTCTGGCCCAACATTGCACCAACTCGGGACCAATGCACTGAACGGATGCAAACAGTGAATAGAAAATGTGCGGGCCTTTGAGCCAACAACAGACTGGCCAGTACCATACCAATATCGGGCCAACGTCTGCCATCGGCAAGTTTCATATTTAAACTTGACATTCCGGTGGCTGCCGAGTAGACACGACACATCGAACCAGGGCCGGCTCAATGTTGGTCCACCGTCTGCGACGTTGGCCCACCACCGAGACGACGCCGGACCAATGTCCCGTGTCTGCCGTGTGTATGAAATGATGAATACATATCTAATAGTTGAGTTGAATCATGCAATCGTTACACACGTACATGGAGAACCATTATAGTAGTATACAAATCATCTAATATATATATAAATTATCTATAACTTTGGTATGTTTTATGAAGAAATTGACGAACATAAAAGCCAAATCCTAAGAGCACATCATTATAAAAGCAGGCTCAATATATATGTATATAAATATTAACAGGCTATACACATACATATGCACACATACATATGCACATCTACATATACACACATATATACATATACATTTATTTAGGTAGGCCTACTTCATTGTTATGTATTTGTGATTGTAGACTTGACATAACAGTGGCTACCGAGCAAACACGACAAATTAACCCAGCGCTAGCTCAGTGTTGGCCACCGTCAGCGACGCTGGCCCACCACTGAGGCAACACTGGGCCATTGTCCAGCGGCCGTTTATGTGAAACGAAGAATATTTATTAATTGATTTCTGTCTTGCAAATAATACACACGTACATAGAGAAGAACATAATAGTTGAATGCAAATGTACCTAATATATCTTGAGTGTGGTTTTTTTACGAAAAAGCAGCAATTAACATACAGACTCAAAAATTCAGATATTATGAGCACAGTTTTCCGAGAGCAGATTCTCTCTCTATTATATATACGCACGCATATACATATATATATATAGATTTATTATTCAATTATGTCTACTATTCTGTAATAAGTTTGTGATTACATGTGGGCAGCACAAAATTGAGAGCAAGATTGAGAAGAAGGCTGTGGGTAACGTTGATATACAGACAGATGGATATGCTGTGTGGGTGTTGATTGTTCAAACATCTGGGTCATTTCTATTGTTCTTGTCCGGCTTGTGGGTCAATCTGAGTCACCACGGCACCTTTCTGTTGTTGTTGATCACTGTCCTTATTACCAGCCAGTAGGTCACAGGGCTCACGTATGACAGTAACACGCCCACCTTGCAGGCGTGCAAGCACCCTTCCATCCTTGGTCCAGGCATGGGAGAAAACGCCCCTTTTTTGTTCGTGTCGAGCTTTATAAAACAGTCCCTGTCTGTAACGAGTTAGGTCCTCAGATATATAGGTGTTTTTAGCCATCTTTTTTCTGTTGCTATATAGTTTTTCTCTCATTCTGTAGCTTACAAATTTAACCAAAATGGGTCTGGGTTTAGAGCCAGGACGACCAACACGGTGGGATCGGCTGATGTCGCTACATTCAATGTCAAAACCAAGTTTTTTCGCAACATTCACAACAATTTCGTCTGTGTTTTCGACGTCTTCTTCTTTTGTATTTAACGAGAGTCTCAAACTGTTTCTCCTGTCGTATTGCTCAAGCTCGTCTACTTTTAATACTGATTGATTCAATTCGTATGACAATTTGTCCACTTTTTTTTCTAAGAAATCAATTTGTTTGGCTTGGTCTTGTATAGTGCTAGCCAGAGGTCCAAAGTGTTTAGTCACACACTTATCAATAATCTTCTCAAAAGTAGCCATAAACTCGGGGCTGGATAGAGCTGTTATGATACTCTCGACAACAGGACTGTTGTCAACGGTGTCAGTTTGAATGGTCTCCATAGCCGTTATGGGTGACTGAGCCTCAGTCAATCGACCAGAATCAGTTTTTATCAGTTTGTCGGGAGGACTAACCTTTGGCGATGTCTTCTCCAGTGAACGTTTTAATTTATTGGGTGTCTGATCAGCAGATGGGCCTGGTGTGTTGTAGAAAGTTGCCTCAGCCATCCAATGATCACAGAAAAATTATATAAAAATCACGACTGTGTGTACGAGATGTGTACATAATTCAATATGGCGTTGCTTGATCCTCCTGTTCCTTTCTGGTATGAAAATAAAATCCAGTTTAATCCATCTTTTGGAAGTATAATTTTAAATTATGACCTATGTCCAATTAACTCTTTCACTATATCTGTCATAATTCAACTATATATATTGGCGAATACCTTCATAATATGTATATTTTTGGGGTTGAAAGCCCTTGCGGAAAGTTCCAAGTGTTTTCACATAACCTCGTTCTGATCTAGATCGGCTAATAAAACAAATTAAAAACGACTTCAGTGGGGCTTAGTGCTTCAAGAGTCTCAAAGGAACGGGTCTCAGAATGCATTTACATCTGGGACAAGCTTTCTGGACCAATGTTCAGTCAGTCAACGATTTGACATAGAGTGAAGTGAAGTGCTCTAGAACAGCTGTATCTGTGCTGCATGGTTCGAGTCCAGATCACGCGGCTACGACCAACATTGTGTCTTCAATATGCAATCAGTGTTTCCGGCTATTCAAATGCTTGGCATATTAAAAAAAAACACAAAAAGAAAGAAACGAATGAACGAAGGAACACACAAACAGACTAGCGCACAAGCAAGAAAACAAGCAAACAAGCAAGCAAGAAAGCAAATAACCAAGGAAGCAATCAAGCGAGGAAGCGAACAAACGAACAAACAAACAAACAAACAAACAAACACAATTAAAATAACCAGGTATAGGTCAAATTGTCGGCTTCAAATTACCAAATTGCTAAAAACGCAGTGAAAATTTCCAAAGTTATCACATATTTATATAGAACATTTATTGAAATATATACAGATAATGATTTGTCAAAATAAGGGCGAATCTGGAGCTACAGGTGACAGATCTGTACGCACATACACAAAAGTGTAATAAACTACAGAAATACATTGTCCCGATACCATATTAACTGATTAAGGTTAAATGATATCAAGATGAGGCCTAAAATAACAAATGTGTGTTCTTAATGAAGTCCAATTTCTACTCGTCTCTTGATACCATGATTGAATTTATTTACAATGTTACGTTGCTGATGGAAAACCAGCTAAATGTGAAAAAATAAATACAATCGGAATTGTAATTGTCGGAAAAGATGTATCAATCTGTAAATGGGCATCATTCGTATATAATAAGTATTATGGTCATAATTGGTAAATAATAATTATTGTTGATTGTAAGTCGAGAGCAGCTGGCCAGGAGTATATTCCTAGTTGATTTATTTCAAATCTCAAATCATTCATTCTAGCTCTTTTGCTCTTTGCAGTCTTTAATAAAACTTGTATACATAATTTTGCACAACTTTAAACATAACCGGTTAATACAACCATCATGATAACAATTAGGTTTAGCAGCAACTCAATTTTTTTCAAAAACACCCATTTCTTCTTCATCGATCAACAATGCGTATGGACGTGAACTTTCAGACAATAAAAAGTTTACAGTACTGAAGAGATATGACAGACATTTTTGATTCAAAATTTAGGTTGATAAACCTAATTGCGCGAAGTATTTTCAACCTAAAAATTAAATTTCTAAGTGTTCCCATGGAAGCATTTACTATGGGAGATATTAGATAAATATTATTAGTATTTTGATCTATGTTTGTTCAGAAAACATATAGGAATTGACCTGTGACTGACTGTATATTTTTTCTTGTAAATGTAAATCATGTAAATCGGCCAAGTTTAGCTGTGTTGACCCTTCCTGTTTTTATATGTGAGGCACGTTTGGAAAGCGTTGATTTTCTGATGACGTTGTAATTGAATGTGATAAATCTGAGACCTTAAATACTTCTCCTAATACGAGTTATGAACTTTCTTTCATAGATCACGGCTAGTAAATTATACGAAAGGAAATAATAAAATTGGTTATTTATGTCCTTTTTCCTATCAAATATGACAAAGGCCATTATAAAGCGGATCGATCTAAAAGACAAAAATGAAATTACCGACATTTTTTCATTTTTGTCATTTTTTTTCGTAACCTGATTACATTGCCCACGGATGTTTCTAAAAGTTGTAATCTATAGGAATGCTGCCTTCACTCATTCAAACTCTCAATTAGATATAACAGAGCTAAAACAAAAACATACCATTTGCCTAGGAATGGGTCTTTAACCCTTTCAATCCTGAATTTACCATGGTCATCATCATCCACTACAAGACGCGAATTGCTGCCGCAATTCTCGACTTGTAGTGAATGAAGATGACTTGATGTGGTTTAAAAATTAAAGAAAATTACCACGTACTGTTAAACAAGTTTCATGGAAATTTCCGGTCTAAAACCCTCAGTTTCATGAAAATTAAGTATGTTTTCAGGGATGTAAAATGATGCTTTAATGCATCGTGAGGGCTTAAAGGGTTAGACACGCTGTTATTGTTTACGGTTAAACGCTTACCGTATCCCCGCATATTAACGTGCATGCACTTTTATTTGAAGATGCACTTAGTTTTCAAAAATCAGTACATGCACTTATATTCGAACATAAAAACATTTTTCAAATTTCTTCATACTCTTTTAAATAAAAATTATTTGATTTATTCCAATCCAAAGTAAACTAAGCTAACGTTAGTAATTAGTGACTGTTACTTTTCAGTTATGTTGTGGGAGTGACTCAAGGCGATAGGTGTTGACGCTACCTGAACTGTCATATCACACCTAATTCGTCCACGCTTTTCAGCTATCACATCCATGCATATACTATCGCTTTGATGGCTTGCACTGTCGGCGCATATCTATATATGAAGCAATTCTCTCTACACGTTAAAAAATAAAAATAAAAATATAAACGAACAAGAATATTTTTGGAGCAATGCCTAGAACAGTCGATTTTCACTTATAAGTGCATGTACGTTTATTAGTCCGGTAGCAGAATGCCCAATATTTGCCAGACCCAAAATTCTCTGATATAGTTTTTTTCCTTGCTGATCATTTATCTTTGGGGTCTACATAGAGATATCTAGGGTGGTGTGGAGGTGTCACCTTTGAGCAATTTTAATCATTCAAGATGGCCGCCATGGACTCGAAAAAGCTCTGAAAATGCCTCAGTTATGATGGACTCGACTTTATAAAAGGCAAACACTCGGTTAATATATCTTGTAACAATGTATGTTTGTCAAATTTTATTCATATAAATCTGTTTTACATCTCCATAGTTTGAAAATACAATAATGGACACCATGTTGGAATCCAAAATGGCTGCCTTATTGCTAAAAGTTAAGTTATAATCAAATAAAACTAAATTATATATGGACAAACGATAACATTTAGGCGATGGGCTACTTATGGCTAACATGCACCCCCTGGATGTAATGTGTGCTTTGAAATTTCACACAACTTTTGTGAAAGACAAATACAAAATGGCCGCCATCTGTTTTTTTAAAAATTTGTAATTTGGACCATTTTACTTGACTCTACATTGAAGCAAAATTGGAGCTATGTTTTATAACAACAAAACCTTATATTATATCAAAAATAACAACAACA
This sequence comes from Flabesymbios commensalis, assembly GCA_964017125.1. NCBI lineage: Eukaryota > Metazoa > Annelida > Polychaeta > Terebellida > Flabelligeridae > Flabesymbios > Flabesymbios commensalis. Next base: position 9,831,733 of record OZ024905.1, read on the forward strand.
AAAAAAATACAAAATGGCCGCCGTCTGATATGGGCACAAATAAGAAAAATCGAAATAAAAAAATACCAACATCTTTGATATCAGTTGAAAGACACTAGCATGGACTTTTATATAGATACATACTATTTTATTTCTGTTAAATAAGAAATGTAAAAGCACTAAGTTTGTATTTCATTCCTCCATATGAACAATTTCCCACGGTTTTTATTAGTAAATACCAGCAGGACTTCTTGCTCATGAAATTGTAGATGATATAAATGTTTGTTAGATCTGGTAGTTTTTGCGTATTTAAATTTTCACGAAGTTCTGATTTTGGGACTTCTCGCGTAGATTAGAATTCGCGAATTTTCATTTTGCTCCACTATCGCTATAATGATAATAATTTTCGCTAAATTCTTGAATTCGAGAATTTGTCCTCATCGCAAAATTCGCGAATATTAAAATCTCGCGAGTATTACCAGATTTACAGTATATACGGCTTAACCATCGGGTTGCTAAGGCTCACAATCTACTATCTAACCCTTGTAATGCTAGATAGCCTTACGGTGAAAAGTAGTCCAATTGGCGTAAAAAGAGGGGGTGGGTGACGGGGTCAATGAGGTCATTCTAATGAGCGTGCCCGATTTATGATAATCTTACTAATTACAGGTGTATTTTACCCCTTAAGGCTTAACCCTTGAAGTGCTGAATTATTTTGGTAAAATCTATGGAGACTAAAGGTTTTTTTCATTTTTAACTTATCATAAATGTCTTAGTTAGCTCTTTCTGATTCATTTGAATACCTATGTTATGGGGTTACGGCCATCAGAAATATTTTTACTCTTACATTGCAGGGATCGACTCTAGTCGTCAGAATCTGACGTCTACAGACGTCAGAGTCTGACGACTAAGTTCGATCCCCGCATTGTAAGGGTTACACCACTAAACGCTGTTATAGTCATTGCTAATCCGTTTTATTAGCATGAAATGCGGTTATTGGGAACGAAATATGAGGTTAAAAAACAAGATATGCAATTTTTGGTCCCAAAATAAACAAATATGAGTAATGGTAATTGTATTTGTAATTGAAAAATTTAATTATAATTGTATTTGTAATTGAAAAAATCTGAATGATAGTAATTGTAATTATAATTGTAATTTAAAAAATATGAAGGGCTGTAATTGTAATTGTATTTGTAATTGAAAAAAGTAATTGACCCCAACCCTGGCGGTAGCGAGACACAACTTCAAGTGGGTGATAATTTAAATCATTTAATTTAGCGCTATAATTGTTAAGAACTGCGCTGAAACAATGCCACCGTTCTTAGTGCAGGCCGTAATGTTGGATACAGATCTCCGCTTGGATTGGAAGGTTAATTTTTGGCACCAAGGCTAATATCAATCTACTAGGTCTAATGATTCAGAAAAGTTTTGGTGCCATTTTTTCTGTTGAGGTTAAAGGTCATTTTGGGGTCATTCAAAGTCGTCGAACTTAAATATACGAAAATGACACCCGATTTTCACATAAATGACACAAAGTGTATCATATGACCCCTCAAAATTGGCAGAATGAGATGTAGAACATGAATATAAATACACCCTGGACGTTAGTTCACCGTAGAATGAAATCGGTAACATTATCTTAATGAAACATACAACATTCGCTACTATTCAATAAGTGACGGTTGCATATAGATGACAAATTATGCAACACTTACTTAGCCTCAAAGTGACTAACAACTAACAAACTGCACCAACGATGACTGCGAAGAGTATATAAACTACACTGCTTGACATATTAACTGAGACTAACTATAACTTGTGTATTAAATGTCAGGTTGCTGGTGGTGATTTGGTGAAGAATCCCTCTTCTCATGAAAAATTTCTAATATTTGTTAAGTGTCATTCATTGTATAGGTCTGACGGTTACCAAAATATCAACAAACGCCTTGAGAACAGCACAGCTGATGAACTAAGAGCAAAGGGTGCAACGTGACATAGAAATTGCTTTCAAGAGACAAACTTGCTTTCATACCGATAAACTCAAAAGGGAAAAGATCAGGTATGAGAAGGCGATCGTCAAGGGTGATTTATCTAAACTTGTTCATACGCCCCTGCGGCTTCTTTTTATGATGGTCAACAAGATGCAGCTCCTTACAAAAGGTTTACACGTTCTCTGGCGAGTACGTGTTTTCACAAAGGAAGTCTGTATTTTCTGCAATGATGATAATTCAGAAGAAACTCTGCATGAAGTCACTTGCACAGAAGTAACAATGATGATTGGAAGATCAGACTTCAATCACTGGATGTCAAAGATGCCAGAGCTATAGACAATAAATATAATTTCCCATGTTATGTATGATCTGTACCAAGAAGTGAAACATTCATCGCCATTTGGATAACAACAGGGCTCGCACAATAGCAATAGAGTTTTACAGTCTTGTTAAGAAGGCACTTAAAGAAGGAAAAGTATTTCCAATAACTGATGTGTCTACAACATAGAAGGCCATATGAAAATCCATTGGAATCCCAAATATTCCTACAACACGTCAGTTGAAAGAGCAAATTGCTGACAGCATTTCTGATGTTCAGTTTTCGCAACCACGAAAAAACAAGCCTGAATTATTGTGCTCCATAACTACTAAAGATTAGGCTGTTGCAGAAGTCCTAGAAAAGTCAGAGACATGCAGTCGATATTTAATGCTGCCCATGTAATTCGTGATGACATATTTCAAATGACGACTGATTCGGGGAAGTTTGAACGACATCTGGACACCACTGATCAAGATAAACACATTCCACACACTTTATATAGCTTGCTCAGATGGATTACTCAAGAAACAGCAGAGTTCGGTTCACAATATGGTTGACTTCTTTCATGCTAGTGGTTTATGTGCTGATTACTCTCGTATTCTGTCAATCGAAACACATCTTGCACAGGCGATAATTTAGAATATGGAGAAAACTGGTGGTGTTCTTGTGCCTCTTGATGAACAAAACATAGCTTTAAATGAGATAAACATAGAAGAAGTGTACATGAGTTCTCTTGTATACCTCGATCCCTTTTCGTGTCTGATGGATCGATGTTACCTTATATGGACAAAAGCAAACTATTTCATATTCTGAGAGCTTTGTATAAAGAACAAGATCAAAATGCCAAAGATTAAGAGAATGGCAGCGTTCTTATCATTGACGCTTGTCCAAGAGCTGGCAGGAATGAAAGCTTCAAAACATGCCTAGAAGTGTCAGTTGCGTTTATGGCGAGTATGACCAAATCCATCTCCAGATATATTACGGTTCACTTAATATTTGATCAATAAAACGGAACAAAATCATTAAAACAAACAACAAGAGAGTGTAATAAGAGTAGTACAGGCCGGACATCATATACATGTAGAGACAGTACACCAATCAGAATGTATGTAAAGGTGTTCCTCAGTGAATCCAAAACAGAAGATAGTTTGACTCTATAAATTCTTCAAAAAACATTCGATTATCAAACAAAACAGTTGTACGAGGCCTATCAGCTCGAGATGGTGTAACATAAGTATGTCAGTCACATGTGTACCAGCCAGGAGGAGACAGACACAATTCTAAAGCTTTGTGCAATTGATGTGGCCAGTCAAAATGAAGATGCAGCAGTCCACATTCTGTTGACGGACCCCTATGTTTTAATCCTTGCTCTAGCTTTTTTTCCTAGACTTGGAGCGAACCCATAAATGCTAATTGGTCATGGGAAGAGCAGGGAATTAATTGTACTGAAACCAATCGATTAGGTCTTAGGTTGCCCCCTTGTCAGCGCGTTGATTGGCTTTCAAAGCTTCACTGGATGTGATGCAGCTGTTGGTCGATTTTCTGGTAAAGGGCAAGATAACCTGCTGGAAATCATTCAATAACTTTAAAGGCTGACAAGATCACTGTTCAGGGATTCATAGATCTTAGACAGGCAGACATGCCATCTGGAGTAGCAATCTCAGTACGTTCGAGCGTTATATATGTCAATTGTATTTACTCGGGACCAGCAACGAAGATCCCGGTAGTGTCAGGTGGTTGCTGTTTCAGAAAAAAATCAAGCAGAGTGTGAAAAGTTTCCCCCTACTAAAGCTGCTCTACACGAGCACATACTCTGTGCCAGGCCAGAATATGGCATCTGGCTCACATCGCGAATCCAACACTTGCCCTATGGATGGACAAACAAGGAAGGTTGTCTTTGTCTTGTGAGAACATCACTAAAACCAGTTCCAGATGCGGTAATTGAGCTCATACATTGCAAATGAGTGAAATCTAAATGCCAAAACTCTATGTGTTTATGCAGAAAGGCTGGCCTTGTGTGTACAGAGCTATGCCAGTGTGGATTAGATGCTGGTGACTGTGATAATGTCGAGTGTATCGTAGTTCTTGATGAGGAGGAAGAGGAGGATATTTGAGTTAGTATGACCTTTTCGATGACATTAGTTTTTATCCAAGATAAAATTAAAGAGACATCACGTACGTATGTCTTTTTACAATAATTAATTGACTTAGTGTATGACTAGGCTGGACTTGTGTATACAGAGCGCCACCAGCGTAGACTTGATGTTGGATAATTTGATACCGCTGATTACATCGCATCTCTGTTTGATGACGAAGAGAACATTTGTATTACCTGTGTATGTCATTAGATGTGTCTGGAATATTTTTTTAGGTAGATAATGTTTGTTTTTATTTGTGTTAAAAGCACTGACCTTATCTATAAAGATATTGAATTATTTTGATACCGTTAATTTGTATACAAAATGACGACGAACTTTACCGAACAGATCGCATCTTAAGAAACACATTTTAGTTTTAGTTTTTCCAAGTGTATATTTTTGTTAATCGTACAAGCATATTAGTGTTCTCCTCTCAATTCTGCAAATTTTAAGGGGTCACATGACGTACTTTGTGACATGAAGACGAAAAAGATATGAGAATGTATGTGAAATATACGGGACCTATATTAAATTACCCCAAAATGACCTTTAACCCCAACAGAAAAAATGGCACCAAAACTTTTTTGAATCGTTAGACCTAGTAGATTGATATTAGCATTGGTGCCAAAAATTAACATTCCGATCTAAGTGAAAAACACAACCCCTTGCACTATCTTTACCAGACTACTGAATATTAATTTTCAAAATATTTACTTTACATTCCAATTGATAAAAAATGTGGATTGAACTTAATTGAAAGTCTATTTATCTAATGTTGACATGATCAGCATATTTAATGACTCGGTGGGTATATGATACCCGACATTAATCGTATTTGTGAAAACTTCCAGACTGACATAGGTATTGAATACATTATTTTTTACATTGTACACCGAATCGTATTATTCGTCACATTAATTCCCCTCCCTGGAGCGAAAATGAGATAAAAAATCTGAGGAAATGGAAATGGAAAAATACTAGCGCTAGAAGAGTGATACTCATAGTTTTTAGGCTAAAAAAAATCGACTTAAAAACAGAATCAACCAAGAATACAAATTACACCAGCAGCCCAGTTCACGTCATTTTATTTGTTTTAAAATACCATGGATACACACAATAATATAAATTCACCACAGTGATAAAAAGTACGTCCAAAAAGTACGTTTCTGATATTCCATTAACATGGACTATGGCAGTATGGTACCGTAGACTACAGATTAAAAAAAACTTATCCTTCAGGCCTATGTAATATAAATTTTAGTTAAAGGATAGTCTATGAGGATTTGAATGAAAATAAATCTATTACTCATATTGTTATGTTAATTTAAATTAACGTATTATTTCATAATAAATAATACTTGATATTTGTATTTATATATTTATTTAACATCACAGCTGGACAATATATTAGCAATTATTTCTGATGTCTGCAAATCATCGTGCTGTGTTGTCATCATGAAGTGCTTTCATTTTATGGCTTTGGCTTTGGCTTTCTACGCGTGCGCTGAACAAAATGAAAATACACATACATATGATATAGTATTTGATATGTTTAGCAGGTCTATTTTAACTTGCCATCAAATACTCATTACCAACACTAACACCAACGCTAACACTGACATATATGATAGCGCATATATGATATATGATAGCGCATGATTTTGTGTCGGATACATTGCAACAACAGTATGTGAGGTCATGTTAACAGCAGTAAAATACCACATTCAAGCATTTGTTTTACGACATTTTCTAGCTCTGCCAACGAGATCTACACCCACTGCCTAATCATAGTACTCACACCATGACTCCGCAAGCATCGCTCGTTTTCTTTTTTTTTCGAGCAAAGCCTATGTATAGCAATCCTGTATTGCTTCAATTGGTCAATAAAATATGTTTAAACTAACACGAACACAATGATGATAGACTATTGCTAAATCCTAAATCGCAACAAATCTTTAGCGACAAAAGTGAACTTATTACAGACATATCCGTGGGGTGGCGGTAATCTAGCATTCTCTTAATTACCAGAGATATGATATTACATCAATTTCATCAATTTCACTCAGTCTCTCATATGTTCATTTATAAGAAATCGCGCCGGCACCGATGGATCATTCGAACCGATTGTGGATCGAATTTCAGAGGTACTGGGTTTGAATCCCGGTCGGGTAGGATGCTTGTCATTGAGGTTGTGCATATACAGTGCTCCAAACTGTTTAAATGCCAGTGCTCTCTATGGTACTGTGCACTATAAAGAACCCTTGAAGTTATTCGATGAGAGTAGGGCACAGTCCCGACTTCAGGCTTTATTCTGTCGCGATATTGCCATGATTGTGCAGAAACCGATGTAAAGCAATATACACACCTTGAAATCGCGTGATAGTGATATACAACTTCAAGTGGGCGAAAATATAAATTGTATAACTTAGGGAAGAAAGAGTAAAATAACAATGAAGACTACAGAAATAAACAAATTGTGTACAAAGAGTATTAGAATTGATTTACGATTGCCTACGCAGCATGATCGTGCTGTTGATGTAAGCTTTGCCAAAATTATATAAACTCCGCTAGTGTTGTCTTTTGGGTTCCAACAAACGAAACGAAACGAAACGAAACGAAACGAATCGGGCGTTAGGCCACCTTTGTGCACATATAGGCTAAACTGGGCCAGGAGAACCTCCTGAAGATGGTGAGATGATTGAGATGACACTGTCCTCCAGACACAGGATTCGAAATTCGTCCCCTGGCGGTCTGAGGCCGAGCACGCTACCTCTCGGTCACAGAGGCTCCCCATAATACTGACTTTCACACGTGGATGGGAAAGAAGCATTTTTTGTTTCTTTCAAACCGCCGAGACCGGGAACCGAACCCCGAACTCTGGCGTGAAAGGGGGTTCCAACAAAACCATCAAAATATTACATAAATATCTCGGGATTACTTATTATTAGGTAAGCACCATTTTTGCCATGAGGACCTGATTGGTGCGACTTGGTTGTTAAATATTAATGTTGGTTGGTTTTTACTGTGCAAAATAGCCGTAGCATGTGGATGATTAATTATTTTACTACAGACCACGTATGTTAACCCTTTCAAGCCTGAATTTACAATTGTCATCTTCATCCACTACAAGCCGCGAATTGCTGTCGCAATTCTCGACTTGTAGTGGATGAAGATGACTTGAAGTGGGTGAAAAATTAAATAAAATTGCCATGTATTTGGTAAAACAGTTTTAAGGAAATTTTCATAATAAAACCTCTAGTTGTTGGAAAATTAGGTCTGTTTTTAGGGATGTAATATTATGCTTTAATGCATCGTTAGGGCTTAAAGGGTTAACACGAACACAAAACTGCGACCTTTCATACTTCACCCCTTTTATACTTTAACCCTTTTACACTTTAACCCTTACACTGCTGCATAAAATTTGCAGCATATGTGGTTTCCCACTAAGTAATATCTGGCACGTTTTCCTTTAAAAAAACATCTGATGAGCAACTGATATTAAAAGCAATTATGTTACAAAAATTCAGTCAGTTAGCCATTGTTGAAGCGCAAATAAAAAAAAAATATATATATATATATATATATATGGTTTATTGGTTTATTTTGGGCGACTATAGTCGCCCATAGCAGTGTAAAGGTTGTGGTTTTTTTTACGGTAAATGACTTCGTTGTGCACTGGTTCCTTATGTTTACCATGGTCCATTATGCTTTCTAACTTACTCACAGTAATAACTATTTATGAAAATAATATTAACTATTTACGAAAAAAATATTTACCCCACTAGTTGCTGCGCGGCGTTGTCGTTGTTCTATTTTGTCATCGACATCATCATCTGAAAATAAGATATCAAGTATTGGAGACACCCATGTAATTTATACACAGCAAGCGGAATATTTAGTATAATATTTAGTATGGGCAAAATGTACCATGCATTGAAATAAAACTGTAAATAGTTTTTATTTGTTATGTTACACTATAGGTGTCGCCATTTCAAATCCATCCCGTTCCTCGACACAATATGCAAGAGTGTGATTTTACAATGCATTTGGTGACATCATCATAAATGTCTTAGTTAGTTGCCTTTTCTTCATTTAAATACCAATGTTAGGCCTTTGTGAATAGTTTCTCTTTCACTACAGTGATCGACTTTAGACGTCTAAAGTTGGTGTCGTAGTAAATGTAGTGGCTGATGTTGTGGCTGGTGTTGTGGCTGGTGTTGGGGCTGGAGTTGTGGCTGATGCTGTTGTTGGTGTTGTGGCTGGAGTTGTGGTTGGTTTTGTGGTTGGTGTTGTGGCTGGTGTTGTGGCTGGTGTTGTGGCTGGTGTTGTTGTTAGTGTTGTGGCTGGTATAGTGGCTGGTGTTGTGGCTGGTGTTGTGGCTGGTGTTGTGGCTGGTGTTGTGGTTGGTGTTGTGGTTGGTGTTGTGGCTGGTGTTGTGGCTGGTGTTGTGGCTGGTGTTGTGGTTGGTGTTGTGGTAGGTGTTGTGGCTGGTGTTTTGGCTGGTGTTGTGGCTGGTGTTGTGGCTGGTGTTGTGGTTGGTGTTGTGGCTGGTGTTGTGGTTGGTGTTGTGGCTGGTGTTGTGGCTAGTGTTGTGGCTGGTGTTGTGGCTGGTGTTGTGGCTGGTGTTGTGGCTGGTGTTGTGGCTGGTGTTATGGATGGTGTTGTGGCTGGTGTTGTGGTTGCTGTAGATGGTGTTTTGGCTGGTGTTGTGGCCGGTGTTGTGGTTAATGTTGTGGCTGGTGTTGTGGCTGGTGTTGTGGTTGGTTTTGTGGCTAGTGTTGTGGCTGGTGTTGTGGCTGGTGTTGTGGCTGGTGTTGTGGCTGGTGTTTTGGCTGGTGTTGTGGTTGGTGTTGTGCCGGTGTTGTGGCTAATGTTGTGGCTGGTGTTGTGGCTGGTGTTGTGGCTAGTGTTGTGGCTGGTGTTGTGGCTGGTGTTGTGGCTGGTGTTGTGGCTGGTGTTGTGGCTGGTGTTGTGGCTAGTGTTGTGGTTGGTGCTGTAGATGGTGTTGTGACTGGTGTTTCGTTTGGTGTTGTGGCTGGTGTTGTGGCTGGTGTTGTGGCTAGTGGTGTGGCTGGTTTTGTGGTTGGTGTGGTGGCTGGTGTTGTGGCTGGTGTTGTGGTTGGTGTTTTGGCTGGTGTTGTGGTTGGTGTTGTGGTTGATGTTGTCGCTGGTGTTGTGGCTGGTGTTGTGGCTGGTGTTGTGGCTAGTGGTGTGGCTGGTGTTGTGGTTGGTGTTGTGGTTGGTGTTGTGGTTGGTGTTGTGGTTGGTGTTGTGATCGTTGTTGTGTTTGGTGTTGTGGCTGGTGTTGTGGCTGGTGTTATGGCTGGAGTTGAAGTTGGTGTTGTGGCTGGTGTTGTGGCTTATGTTGTGGCTGGTGTTGTGGCTGGTGTTGTGGATGGTGCTGTGGCACGTGTGGTGGTTGGTGTTTCGTTTGGTGTTGTGGCTGGTGTTGTGGCTGGTGTTGTGGCTGGTGTTGTGGCTGGTGTTGTGGCTAGTGCTGTGGATGGTGTTGTGTATGGTGTTGTGGCACGTGTTGTGGTTGGTGTTGTGTTTGGTGTAGTGTTTGGTGTTGTGACTGGTGTTGTGGCTGGTGTTGTGGCTGGTGTTATGGCACGTGTTGTGGTTGGTGTTGTGGCTGGTGCTGTGGCTGGTGTTGTGGTTGGTGTTGTGGTTGGTGTCGTGGCTGGTGTTGTGGCTGCTGTTGTTGCTGGTGTTGTGGCTGGTGTTGTGGTTGTTGTTGTGGCTGGTGTTGTGGCTGGTGTTGTCGTTGGTGTTCTGGTTGGTATTGTGCCTAGTGCTGTTGCTGGTGTTGTGGTTGGTGTTGTGGCTGGTGTTGTGGCTGGTGTTGTGGTTGGTGTTGTGGTTGGTGTTGTGGTTGGTGTTGTGGTTGGTGTTGTGATCGTTGTTGTGTTTGGTGTTGTGTTTGGTGTTGTGGCTGGTGTTGTGGCTGGTGTTGTGGCTGGTGTTGTGGATGGTGTTGTGGCTGGTGTTGTGGCTGGTGTTGTGGCTGGTGTTGTGGCTGGTGTTGTGGCTGCTGTAGATGGTGTTGTGGCTGGTGTTGTGGCTGGTGTTGTGGCTGATATTGTGGCTGGTTTTGTGGTTGGTGTTGTGGCTGGTGTTGTGGTTGGTGTTGTGGCTGGTGTTGTGGCTAGTGTTGTGGCTGGTGTTGTGGCTGGTGTTGTGGCTGGTGTTATGGATGGTGTTGTGGCTGGTGTTGTGGTTGCTGTAGATGGTGTTGTGGCTGGTGTTGTTGCTGGTGTTGTGCTTGGTGTCGTGTTTGGTATTGTGTTTGGTGTTGTGTTTGGTGTTGTGTTTGGTGTTGTGGCTGGTGTTGTGGCTGGTGTTGCGGCTAGTGTTGTGGTTGGTGTTGTGGATGGTGTTGTGGCTGGTGTTGTGGCTGGTGTTGTGGCTGGTGTTGTAGTTGGTGTTGTGGCACGTTTTGTGGTTGGTGTTGTGGCTGGTGTTGTGGCTGGTGTTGTGGCTGGTGCTGTGGCTGGTGTTGTAGTTGGTGTTGTGGCACGTGTTGTGGTTGGTGTTGTGGCTGGTGTTGTGGCTGGTGTTGTGGCTGGTGTTGTGGCGGTTGTTGTGGTTGGTGTCGTTGATGGTGTTGTGGATGGTGTTGTGGCTGGTGTTGTTGCTGGTGTTGTGGATGGTGTTGTGGCTGGTGTTGTTGCTGGCTTTGTGTTTGGTGTTGTGTTTGGTGGTATGGTTGGTGTTGTGGCTGGGTGTTGTGGCTGGTGTTGTTGTTGGTGTTGTGGCTGGGTGTTGTGGCTGGTGTTAATGTTGGTGTTTTGGCTGGTGTTGTGGCTGGTGTTGTGGCTGGTTCTGTGGTTGGTGTTGTGGCTCGTGTTGTAGCTGGTGTTGTGGCTGGTGTTGTGGCTGGTGTTGTGGTTGGCGGTATGGTTGGTGTTGTGGCTCGTGTTGTGGCTGGTGTTGTGGCTGGTGTTGTGGTTGGTGGTATGGTTGGTGTTGTGGCTGGTGTTGTGGCTGGTGTTGTGGCTGGTGTTGTGGCTGGGTGTTGTGGCTGGTGTTGTTGTTGGTGTTGTGGCTGGTGTTGTGGCTGGTGTTGTGGCTGGTGCTGTGATTGGTGTTGTGGCTCGTGTTGTAGCTGGTGTTGTGGCTGGTGTTGTGGCTGGTGTTGTGGCTGGGTGTTGTGGCTGGTGTTTTTGTTGGTGTTGTGGCTGGTGTTGTTGTTGGTGTTGTGTTTGGTGTTGTGGCTGGTGTTGTGGCTGGTGTTGTGGCTGGTGTTGTGGCTGGTGTTGTGGCTGGTGTTGTGGTTGGTGGTATGGTTGGTGTTGTGGCTGGTGTTGTGGCTGGTGTTGTGGCTGGTGTTGTGGCTGGTGTTGTAGTTGGTGTTGTGGCACGTGTTGTGGTTGGTGTTGTGGCTGGTGTTGTGTCTGGTGTTGTTGCTGGCTTTGTGTTTGGTGTTGTGTTTGGTGTTGTGGCTGGTGTTGTGGCTGGTGTTGTGGCTGGTGTTGTGGCTGGTGTTGTGGTTGGCGGTATGGTTGGTGTTGTGGCTGGTGTTGTGGCTGGTGTTTTGGCTGGCTTTGTGGCTGGGTGTTGTGGCTGGTGTTGTTGTTGGTGTTGTGGCTGGTGTTGTGGCTGGTGTTGTGGCTGTTGCTGTGGTTGGTGTTGTGGCTGGTGCTGTAGCTGGTGTTGTGGCTGGTGTTTTGGCTGGTGTTGTGGCTGGTGTTGTGGCTGGTGTTGTGGCTGTTGCTGTGGTTGGTGTTGTGGCTGGTGCTGTAGCTGGTGTTGTGGCTGGTGTTGTGGCTGGTGTTGTGGCTGGGTGTTGTGGCTGGTGTGGTGGCTGGTGTTGTGGCTGGTGTTGTGGCTGGTGTTGTGGCTGGTGTTGTGGCTGGTGTTGTGGTTGGTGGTATGGTTGGTGCTGTGGCTGGTGTTGTGGCTGGTGTTGTGGCTGGTGTTGTGGCTGGTGTTGTGGTTGGTGGTATGGTTGGTGCTGTGGCTGGTGTTGTGGCTGGTGTTGTGGCTGGTGTTGTGGCTGGTGTTGTTGTTGGTGTTGTGGCTGGGGTTGTGGCTGTTGTTGTGGCTGGTGTTGTGGCTGGTGTTGGCGGTGTTGTGGTTGGTGTTGTGGATCCTGCCTTTGTGTTGTGGCTTGTGATATTGTATATGATGACTTACCTTCTTGCTCAGCACTCAGCACAGTTTGGTCACTTCCCTGGTCAGCGCTGCGGACAATGCGGTCGCCTTCCTGATCAGCACTACGGATTGTCCGGTTGCCGTCTTGGCCACAAACACCTGACGTCATAATGAAAAGTAAATTTAACTGTTGTCGCTGCTTCGTACCCAAGTGATATATACTTCTTTTGATTTCATCAAAAATATTGTGAGATTATAGTCATATAAAGGCAGTTGGGGTTTTTGTGATTATAAAGAATACATGCACTTATAATGTTATAAAATATACGTACCATCATGTGTAAGATATGCGAGTACCAGACATATTGCCATGACCAAGCAAACCTTCTCCATCTTACTTTGTTTTCTGAAACATTAAAGATTTACAGTTGTTATATTCAGACACAATATTCAGACAGATAAGTCATTAACAAAATCAAGAACAACAGAAGTATTCTGTTGGCTGTTGACCTCGACCTATTTTGTTTTCACCGAGCTGGCTAATACAATGAAATAAGGGGGAGGGTTCTTATAAAACGTTGTTTTCACCGAGTAACGGCACTGCATTTCACAGAATAGACCATTGTGACACTCAATACTAATATCGTTTGTTAGACGCAGCATGCCTTGAGTCCAATGGTTGTACGAGCTATAGCGCTGATCGGGGTAAACGGAGCGAGTCGCCTGGTCTACGGCTATACGAGCTATTAAAATCATTCGCGTTGATTAGCAATCGTGACATATAGTTTGTTAAGTTTATTAGACAGTTGAAACCTTTTTACGAGGTTGGTAAGTTGTGATTTTCTGCTCATGGTTGCTGTACAGCTCCCACTTTTCTATCATTGATGTCGGTATGAACATCTGTATTTAGCCTTACAACGCTGAATTATTTTGTATTTTTCCCCATGGAGACCAAAGGGTTCTTTTACTTTGAAATCATCATAAATTTCTTCATTAACTATTTTCATTTGAGTCAATTGAATACCTATGTTATGGGTTTACAGCCATTAGAAATATTTAAATTATTTCAGTGCGGGGATCTTCTGTATACTTTAGGTCTGGACTACTATGTAAAAAACTTCAAGTGAAAGTGGTTAACCAGGCGATGTCGTAAATATTATATCTTTAAACTTTTAAATGCATTAAATGTGTGCACTGAACTTTAAACTGTAGGATTCAACACACGTTCAAGCATTGCAATTATTACAGAATTCTCAGGAAGCTTTAATCACTGCACCAGGGCCCCGCCCTATATCAGACCGCCAGGGCTCGAATTTCGAATCTTGTGTCATGTCATTCAACTCACCATCCTCAGGAGGTTCTCCTGGCCCATTTTGGCCTATTTTTGCACAATGAAATGAAATGAAATGAATAAGCTTTTACCATTCGAAATTCGTGCCATGGCGGATTGAGGCCGATCACGCTACCTCTCGGTTATGGAGGTTCCCCACAATATTGAATCCTTATGAGTGAGCGGGGAAGAAATATTTTGTTTCTTTGAAACTTCAAAGCCAAAGTAGGGCTCGAACTCGCGATCTACGATATTTTAAGCAGCATCTTTAACCACCACACCAGGGCCCCCGCCCTATATATGCACAAATGTTGTCTAAAAACCCCATTCATTCAATCGCACCAGCGCACATTTTTATCAGGAGACGAGCGAAACGAGGCTAAACAAGTTGAAGCGTCATTTAATGATGCTAAGAGAAGCAAAAATTTATTTGAGGGCAATGAAATATTTATTTACAGCATGCCCTTCAGAAAATAATGTCTATAACTATAAGTCTCAAAATATTTATTTTAAAATTTCTTCACCCCCCCCCCCCCCCACCCCTGAAGATTGAATGGTGGCCCCCTAAATACCCCATCTTCTCACGTATCATCTAGTCTGTCACGATGCATCATAAACTCCGCCCAACAGCCACGAAGAATTGACCTGATGTTGGTCTAGTGTTGGGCCACTGTCTGCGACGCCGGCCCAGCACTAAATCAGCATCGGGTCACAGCTGTCTGGGTAGGCTGTACTCACCAGTTAGTGTGAATCAGGCTGCAGGTTGTTCTAGATTTCACCTCCGCACATTGACTTAGCAGCAACATGCAGTGTGCCGGATCCATGCAGTCTACCTGTATTTATCATGATTCGCAAACATATGTCACTCAAATAAATACAATGGAGTGAACCAGAAGAATACATGTAAGGGAGCGTCAATTGCTGTACTAATTGTTAAGATGTACAAAGGCACTTAACCCTTGACGCGTTGAAATAGACTAAGTTTTTTTCAATTTTAAATCATCATAACTGTCTTAGTTATCTCTTTCCGCTTCATTTGAATACCTATGTTATGGATTTACGGCCATTATAAATATTTTCAGTGCGTGGATCGACTTTAGACGTCAGAATTCTGACGTATAAAGTCGGTTTCCAGTTTGAAATTGTTAATATGTGCTTGGTAGGCTTTCATTGTCTTTTTTGCCACAGCTGTAACATTGAAGGCATAATTAGTTATAATTATTTTAACAGGAGTATTCAGTCATTAGTTGGATGATCAGGCTTCATCTCCTTTGTTAATTAGGATATTAATGCCATATGGTACAGCCATATATGGCATAGGTGACCTTGGCGTCCTCATATGTTTCATGACATATGTTACTCCTTTTAGATATATGTCACATCATGTTTTGTTCCCGTGCATCACTGTCATTAACATATTAACATTATTTTCTTTAATTACCTAACCCGCCTCAAGTTATCCTAATTTTCACCCACTTGAAGTTGTGTCTCGCTTCCGACTGACAACTTCAATTGTGTGAAAATTTCCCATATTTGTTTATTTTGAAACTAATCATTTGCAAATCTTGGTGTATCAACACTCATTTTATTCCCAATAACAGCGATTTGATCGACTAATAAAACAAATTAAAAACGACTATAGTGCTGCCTTGCGCTTCAAGGGTCTCAAAGGAACGGATCCCAGAGTGCAGTTACATCTGGGACATGCTCAACAGCAAACAACATGTGTTGATCCAGTGCTGGTTTAATGTTGGCCCACCGTCTACGACGCTGGCCCAACATTAAACCAGCACTGTGTCAGTGTACTGTGTTTGCTAGACCAATGTTCAGTCAGTCAATTCTTGGACATAGAATGAAGTGAAGTGCGCTAGAACAGCTTAGTTCTGAATCTGTGCTGTCTAGTTCTTTCCAGATCACGCGGCTACGACCAGCATTATTTCGTTGATATGCAATCAGTGAACATAAAGTGCTTGGCACTTAAAAAAAGAAAAGAGCAAACGAACAAACAAACAAACAAACAAACAAACAAACAAACAAACGAACGAACGAACGAACGAACGAACGAACGAACGAACGAACGAACGAACGAACGAACGAACGAACGAACGAACGAACGAACGAACGAGCGAACAAACGAACGAGCAAACAAACAAACAAACAAACAAACAAACAAACAAACAAACAAACAAACAAACAAACAAACAAACAAACAAACAAACAAACAAACAAACAAACAAACAAACAAACAAACAAACAAACAAACAAACAAACGAACGAACGAACGAACGAACGAACGAACGAACGAACGAACGAACGAACGAACGAACGAACGAACGAACGAACGAACGAACGAACGAACGAACGAACGAACGAACGAACGAACGAACGAACGAACGAACGAACGAACGAACGAACGAACGAACGAACGAACGAACGAACAAACAAACAAACAAACAAACAAACAAACAAATAAACAAACAAACAAACAAACAGACAAACAAACTAACAAACAAACAAACAAACAAACAAACATATGAATGACATATATCCAGTTATATACCACGTATCATGCACCTGCGCATCACTATGCTAGTCTTTAGTGTAAATGTGATAATATGGGAACTTTGCTTATTTTCTTCAGAACCAGATTCTAATTTCCTGTTTTTTTCTGGCTACGGTATTTTACAGCTGAAATTAAAAATGCCTGTTTTTTTGGTCTGGTTAAAGAAGTTTGCAGAACCCTCTGACCATGGATAGAAGAAATTCTGTATAATATTATGGTAAAGTCCATTTTTCAAATCGTGATATAACATAATTCTATTTTGCATTTTATTTCCCAACACAACCCTAAAAAATGCGGCCTTTCTATGAATCGCATAACTTCATCATAAAATTACATTGAATTTTATATCCTGTAGGAAAAGATCTTTGGCCTAACTTCTTAAATAACTAGTAAAATTTTCGCTGCATGATTGAAAAAAAGTGCTTGTAAATTTAATAAGTTAAATGGTTGGGATTTTGGCTGGGAAACAAATATAAGGCTAGGAAATGTCAATGGACATGATAACCACTGAAATGATTATATTTGAAAAACAAAGATTTCGTTTCATGCTTGTAATAAGTGTTTATTCCACACTATGCACGCTACAAATAGAAAATGACAAATACATTCTAATTAGTGAATTCCTGACCGGCTGATAAAAGACGTTGATACAATGTTGATCAGGCGTCGTAGACGGTGGGCCGGCATTAAAACAACAATGGTTTAACATACAACGAGCACAAGACGTTGAACCAATGCTGGTTCAATATTGGCCCAGCGTCGTAGACTGTGGGCCAATATTGAACCAGCATTGCTTCAGCGTTTCGTGTTTGCCGGGAATCGTTCTATGTTTGATGGAAAGACGTCACTTGTGATTAGATCGTTTTGAAAAATGCCACCAGTGGGCTTCACAATCGTTTTATATTGTTTCGAGATATAGCTACGTGACATAGACTTGGCAGAATAGTTGTCATCTGGACGGTTTCCGGCTCGGTATGATTTCATCGTCACTCGTGTCATCAGTGTCTCTACTGCAGACGTACTGTGGCACCCACTGATAAGTCAGTGTAGATTGCATCAAGCCCGATTGTATTTCATAGCCTGAAAATAAAAAGAATAAACATAACATGTTATGATAGACTGTAAAATAACTCTTCAATCATAGTGATGTATCAGATAATTATTTTGCATATCTGAAGAATAAGTTAATTTTCCAAGACCTGGGGGTTTAGAACACAAATTGTCAAATGAATTTTTAATAATGACAATATTTTTTTTCATTTGCGACTCACATCAACTGATCTTCATCCACTACAAGTTGAAAATTACGAGTGCAATTCGCAGCTTGAGGTGGAAAACTGACATCAACTATGAACTTTAACCCTTTCGAGCCTGGATTTACCATCGTCATCTTCATCCACTACAAGCCGCGAATTGCTGCTGCAATTCTCGACTTGTAGTGGATGAAGATGATTTGATGTGGGTGAAAAATTAAAGAAAATTGCCATGTATTAGTAAAAGAGTTTCATGGAAATTTTCGTTCTAAAACCCTTGGTTGTATGAAATTTAAGTCTGTTTTCAGGGATGTAAAATGATGCTTAAATGCATCGTGAGGACCTAAAGGGTTAAAGGCCTTGTTTTCGATATTTATACATATGCTCGCCGGTTTATAGCGCTCATCGTTGCTAGCTCTGTAACGTGGGCAATATTTTCATTATTTTTGTATTAAAACTTTCATGTATGCATGATTTTAAACGGGTAACATAACATACAACATAACATATAATATGATCACCATTAACTTGTAAAATATGTAAATATGAAAATATGAAAAAATAAAAAAGTATACATTTGGATACCGAAAATAGGCGACCAGCAACTTTTTAAGACTAAGGTATCCATACAAAAATGCAGCATGTTAAAACATTCATTTAGTTACATATATACAAGCATTTATAAGTGTGTATTAATTATAAATACAAACTATAATAATAAAACATTTCAAACGTGTGCTTGAATAAAGTAATTATGTTGATATGAATATATTATGATCTAATATGAAGAATACATACACAGCAAACACAAGACATTCACCATGCTCAATTGACGAAATGTAACGAAAAATGGATGGTGATGATGGGCGTGATTTGAATTTGTGTGGTCTCCGAGCTCGGGCTCATTTAACTCTTGTGCTGATAGGCCTGAATATATACAGTTTAACCCTCGTGCTGCTAGGCCCGTGTATTTACAGTTTCAAACGTCTTTTAATCAAATAAAATGCCGATGAAAATTTTAAAAATGTTTATGATAACTGATGAATACTCATTTCATCAAATATTGAATTTGCGATATAGCCTATCTATTTTTCACAAATATTTTTTTTAAATTCCTATGAAGCTGTAATCTCGTTAGCAATTCCAGCTTCAAATAAATCAAAAATAGAGCATAAATGAGCCGTACATATACTATTTTTAAAACACACCACTACATTATTTGCTTTGTCCGACCACTACATTCTAAGCCGGGAATGAAGAGTTATTGCCCATTCAGTACAGACCAATTATCATGGTAGGCCTATGGTGCTATAATCAATCAGGTATGACCTAGCTGTTGATTATGAGGAATCGTATTATGGTCGGATGTGTCAGTTAAAACCCTCGTAGCTCTAACATTATTAGCTGTGGAAAAGGCCTCGGCCTTAAGCCTCGGCTTTTTCCACAGCTAAGAATGTAGAGTTCCTAGGGCTTTATCCTATACATAGTTATATAATTATATATTACTAGATGGAGTATATACAGTATATGTACTTACCCGCATTGCTGCAAATCGTTTACGTCGAGGTTGAGGTGTGGTTTCTTGGTAAGCACGTCTTTCTCTCAGTAGACCTGAAATATCAATGGTACATTTTAACTCACTTGTGCTGTCATGTCAATAATACCCCAGTCACACATACACGACGCACAGCCCACGCCTTGAGTGACAAAATCTGGAGCAGTGCGTCGTTGTGCGTCCATGAATTTTGTCAGGATATGAGAAGGGCCAGCGAGTTTAAGACGAATAAACAGCGTATCATAAATAAATCAGGTGTATAAATCAGCGAATACACAGCGTTTCGCTACCGCTTTCCGCGTTTGCAGGGCGACAGAGTTAACGAATACACCGCGCATCGCCAGCGCGAGGCACGAATAAGTCAGAAAGCATTTAGCACGCCCCTTATACGTTACATGTTCGCTGGACATGCGTTAGGAACACATTGGATGGGAGCTATATGCGCGCTCAGTGCCGGCATTTTTGAGTATTTTTCTGACCGTCAGGTTCAGTCACACATTGTCGACGCACCACCCACGCACTTAAAATTGTTTTGTTTTTTGTCAGAGCTTCTGTCGTGCGTCGGTCGTGCGTCAGCATACGTTACTGGTTCGTGAAGGGCGCTGCACTAACGCTACGCATATTTTTGTACGCAGTGTAATCGTCAAAGGATGCTGGGTGTGTTTAAAATATTGAGCGCATATGAACGCATAAATGTACACGCCAGAAGATCGCCAGAAACACGCAAGACGCGCCAGAGCAACGTTTTATCAACGTCAAATACGTTTGCTATGTATCACATTGCTGCCCGTTGAGGACGCCGGGCAGTCGCGGGCAACACGCTTGCCTGCGCTGCATGAGCGCTCGAACCAAACGTTGGGCACTCGCCCGCAGCTCGTCCAGCGCTCAAGCAACACGCTGTGACTATGTTATTTCTGCAGCTTAACCCTAGTATCTCTGAAGAAAGACATTTTATATTTAATTATTTGAGGTGGTTTTTCAAATGATACATGGCTTTAAGTGCCGAATTTGTTATCAATTTGTCGAAAATACGTCCAAACATATAATGTTTTTTTCTTTCAAAAGTGCTTACATATGTACGTTTGCGTTAGCAAAGCACTGTTCATTCGCCCTTTGCGTTAAAAACACGCTGTGCATTCGCAACCAGCTTGCGACGTTTTTCACAATCCGGACTCAAATTGTCATTTTTATTTTTTTATGCGTGGACTGTGCGTCCTTTACATGTGACTGGAACAAACCTCGGTCAACGAAAACACAACGAATTTAAAGCGTGAGCTACTTGTGCCTAGCGTTAAAATGCGTTGGTCTGACGTTCTTCTGGCGTTCATATTCACACGTGGAAAAAAAGCTCACATTTTTGAACATGCAGAAAATGTGCGCAGACGTTGACGCACACAATAAATGAATAACGTTCATCCGGCGTTCTCGTCAAATCATCAACGAATTCTGACGCACGCCCAGCGAATCACAACGCACTCACCAATTTTTTTCATTTTTTGTGCGCTGGACGTGCGTGATGGTATGTGTGACTGGGCTTTTAGAGCGGAAAACTTACTGATATATGTGCCCGCAAAATATGTGCCATAAAGTCGCTAATGTTTGAAGACAAATGCAAAAAACAACTCAGCTAAAAAATTGGAGAAAAAAACAAAGAGCTAACTATGAACATTTTTGAATCTTATTTAAGTCGACACAATCAGGTTAAGATCATAAAAAAATAAGTATATTTATTTTGGCTCCTTGATATGTCCATAATATGTCAACATGTTCATAGACTAGAAATGTGGCAGATTTCGTGTTGCCTGTTAAGCAATAAATAAAGACAAATTAATTTCGGACGTGCATGTCCAAAATAAGAAATAGGGGAATCACTGATACATGGGACTTTCGGCACACTTGCTACCTTGCCACAGCATTCCAAAAATAAAAAAAAACTTCCGCAATTCCAGTCTATGGACTTGTTCACATCTTATGGCCATAATAAAAAGCCAAAATAAAAATACTGATTTTTTTATGATTTCAGCCTGATGTATCGCTTTAGTAGGGAAATCATTACAAATACACCGCCCTCGAAACATATAGATCCACCCCACGCATTATGTACACTGAAGTTGCAAATAGCCTGTGATCAATGTTAACTTACTCTACAAATTATGAATCAATTCGCCTGATTGGCAACAGTATGAAACTGGTACTCGTTAACGAGAAAATATTGGAAAAATTAACTTGAAAAAAAAAAATAGGTCAGCAAAAAATGATAGTGAAATAGGATATTTTAAGAATTTTTTCGGAAAAATACTCTCGGGCTGGCATCGTGGTGTAAATGTGGAAAATTTCGAACTATCCTCTTGAGTAAAATTGACTAGCAAAAATAGCAACAAAACGTTTTTGAAACTTTATTATCATCCACTTTTTATAATCTCTATTTCTTAAAATATTGTTTTCAAGCAACTGCGCTGCGCTGCGCTGTCAAATATATCATTCCTAATTTTTTTCTGTGAACGAGATAATTTAATGAACATTATCATTTGGTTGAATACGCGACGCGACTTCGTTCAGATGTGAACACTGACACTGGCATTTAGGATTCTGGCTCATGAGGAAGACCAATACAGCTATGGTTACAGAATATTAAGCCAAGTTTTTGTCTAAAGCACCGAAACAGACCAAAGCCGAGTCTCGGTGTACGGGAACTACTTTTTTAGTTACATTTGTATTTTATTTTCGGAATCAAATTTAAAAAACGTGATTAATTTCTGACCCTATTTTGGATAGGCTTCTAACACATCTTCTGAATAGCAAAATGGATATCAATGTTGGTATGGACTGGGTTAGACTATGCAGGCACTGTACTTTAAGGTCAGACCAAAGTCATTTCAAGGTTATGCCAAGGTCAAAGTTGTTTATCCTAGCATCCTTTACTATCATTTGGTATGAAGAGTGAAATGATCTGGAGCTGCGCTTCACCTGTTTACAAGGGTACCGCAATAAATACACATCAAGGTCATCTCAAGTTCATTTTAAATGGGCTCACAAATGACAACATTTGATGTTACCTTGGCATGACCTTGAGGAGATACCTAGTTAAAAACGATCCAGATCATGTTATTATTTGCGACTAGACATGGGTCATGTTTGTGGAATCAAAATAATTAGGCACTGCAAATACCCCCACCCAGGAATTAAACGGCGGATTACAGCGTTTAAGGGTTCACGACCCCCCCCCCCCCCCCCGCATAGTAAAGCAGGGATAGATTTTACATACATGGGTTACAGAATGACATCTGAATGCTCCACCACAACCTAATTTGGCGGCAATAAGGAACATAATTTGGCCGCAAAAAAAAACCGTTTTTGGATCCCGACTGGGATCCGGGATCCGCATGAAAAGGGCTGGTCTACTAAGCTGCCTTTCTAGGCATGCCCAAGTCATATTATACAAAGATACATTAGCATATATATGTGATAACAATAACTGCTTGGTACGTGAGTGTCTCACCCCTTTCCTCATCAGCACGTTCAGCTCCACTCACCAGGTGGCTCCGTCCAGAATTATGGGGTTTTACACCAAACTCACCAGTTACTGCAACAGTGACATGGCAAATTATTTAAACCCTATAAAACACCGATATTGAGTGCAGTGGTATCTACATTCGTTTGTTTAAGCACTGTGTTATCATGTTATTTTTTTATATGATAGTATAGCCTATCTGTTAAATATTTAAAGTGGGTGGGTCGATAAGCTTCACTGAATCGAAATATTTACGTTATATTATCACCTCCTTTATTCCTGATATATATGTTGTGATTTGAATGTCATCAATTCAAGCATATAGGTGGAGCTTTAAGTTGTAAATCGTAGTGCGTGCCTGATTTTTTTATTAAACTGTTTTAACAATATATGTCAAATTACATCATTTCTAGACGATCTCAAGTCAACTTCATCGCTGCTTGTAGTGGATGGAGATCTAAATGGAAAAGTCAGGTTTGATAGGGTTAACCTTTCACCCACTGAGTTGGTTATTTAAAGTGGGTGAAAATTACACATTTCATTCGCAAATTACAGTGAATTGATCAAATAGTAAATGAAATGAAATGTATCGGGCTTCAGGCCACCTTTGTGCACATATAGGCTAAATTGGGCCAGGAGAACCTCCTAAGAATGGTGAGATGATTGAGATGCCACTGTCCTCCAGACACAGGATTTGAAATTCGAGCCCTGGCGGTCTGAGGCCGAGCACGCTACCTCTCGGTCACGGAGGCTCTCCACAATACTGACTTTCACACGTGGATGGGAAAGAAACATTTTTTGTTTCTTTCAAACCGCCGAGACAGGGAATCGAACCCCGAACTCTGGCGAGAAAGGCAGCGGTGCTAACCACTACCCTAGGCCCCCCGCCCCTGACCAAATAGTAAAACGTTTTCAAAAAGATGATGGTCGTGGTTAGCGGCGAAAGGATCAACGACCCGTGATGCATATAGCATTAGGCATTTCTTAACAAAAGAAAATGAACAAACCGCCGAAATAAGTTCTTAACTTTTGTTTGTTGCAGTGCACAGATATATTTTATATAATTGGGTGGTATTTATTCGCTGTGAATAGCGATTGGGGAGTAGAAATTCACAGCTCAAAAAATATAAGGAGAATATCCGGTGATAATTTCAATAATTCCTTACTTAAGAAATGCCATAACAGCGTGAAAAAGAAAAACAAGTATGGACTTGTGAAGCTTCGCAATTCCTAACTTCAGATTATACATTACATATTTGCGAATATTAAATACGTTCTAATGTTTAAATAGTCTCCATACCATCGCCTGTTAGAAATGTCATGACAATGCAGATTGCCAGAAGCAAGAAAATCGTCTTCATGTTGTGAATTTTGTCAATGCAGCTAAGAGAATGACCTTTCTGCAAAAAAACACATATACAATGTTGTAAAATCAAATATATAATTACATTGTTAGAGAGTCCATTACCAGAATGTTCTGTCTATTGATACAATATAATTTCGTCCACACAGACATCTCAGAGAAAAAAAACAAGAGGACATCGTCAGAACAGCTGTGAAAAACTTCGAAAAACTTGTGAAATCACTCCGATTTCACACTGATCATTTGAAAAGATCAAGCCACAACAAAATTATGCGTTTGTCATTAAGAGGAAACAATAACATAAAGTAACATAGGTATTCAAATGAAGCGCAAAGAGCTTTTATGATGATTTCAAAACCCTTTAGTCTCCATGGTTTACACACAAATTGTTCAGCGCTTTAAGGCTTTATGAACTTGTTTTACTCCCAAATATCCAGCAGGATGACATGGACAGATTAGATATAACTAGTGGACTGAAATCCATTACAGTTTGCACGATTTTGCGCCTAAGCAGGACTCCCAACTAAATAGTTCAGTTTTAATCACTATGTGGCGTGTTGTAATTGTGACAGGACTCCCAACTAAATAGTTCAGCTTTTAGTCACTGTAGTTTGTGGCGTGTTGCTATTGGGAAAGGTGTATAAGACGCCGGCAACCAAGTGTGGTAATTTACCCCCGAACAATGATACAGTGATTCAGCCAGTTGTAATTTAAATTCGGGTGCGGAGTAACGTTACCATAGTTTGTCTGACGACGGCACTTCACGGACAACACGTTCACCCATTTCTCACACTCTGTGCAGTGGTTTTCCATTCTCCACTCTTAGATCTCGCTCAGTTAAACCCCCGCTCTCTGAAGTCAGAATGGTGGTTTTCACTAGGCGACGTATATCAGACGTATATCAGCCCACATCGCACTCATTATCATGATTATACTGGCTGTAGTTTGAGCTGGAATGTACGGCAGTTATATCACGTGTGCCCTCATCGTGGGACTAAATACAAACGTTGTTCATCTCTCGTGTGATATCGGAAAATACAGCACATGTTCCACGAATAAAGTGTTCGTCTAAAGGTTATCACCTTATTCGTGGAACGAGTGCTGTATTTTTCCATATCGCACTCAAATGAACACCGTTTGCCTATCATATTGGCTTGATGCTAGGCCGAACGCCTAGGTTCAGCATTGACCCCTAAAGCGCTAAGAACGACTAGAGTCGTTTTTTATCTGTGTTATGTATAGGATGAAGCCTTCGGAGCTCTACATTCTTAGCTTTGAAAAAGGCCCAGGCCGAAGCCTTATTCAAAGCTAAAAATGTAGAGTTCCGAGGGACTTAAAACAGATCCGAACATAATGAAAATCTCAAACAATCAACAGTTCGGTCGCGCCTGACTGATTACAGTACCATAGGCCTACCATGATAATTGGTCTGTACTTGATCAACAATAACCCTCCATTCCCGGCTTAGATTGTAATGGTCGGACAAAGCAAATAATGTAGTGATGTGTTTTAATTGTGGAAGCATTTAATTTCACAATGAATGACAATATGACAAAATGTCCAGTTAGTTGAGCGATATTCATTTTTAGAAATAGATGCAGACTATTGTCGACATCAGTGTAGAGTCGACTATAGTGAACTTTAGGAGTTAAGCTACCACTTGATCATCGTCCTATTTTATCTGAGTAATTTGCCAAACGATCTGGATCTAGGCATTACGTGTGTGAGTGAACACTGTAGCAGGGTAAGCTCTGCACCTGATTATTTTTTTTAAAGCAGGTCGAATCACTGTCATTGGGAATGAAATGAATGTTTAAACACCAAGATTTGCAAATGTTTGGTCCCAATTTAAACAAATATGATTAATTATCACCCACCCGAAGTTGAGGGTGAATGAATCTCGATCAACCTAGAAATCTAGAATTACTAAACTTTTGTTTACCGCCGACGTTATCCGCAGATGTTATGTCAACTGCCTTTTGAAGTAAGTCATAATACTATTAAATTAACCCTTTACCCGCAA
Source organism: Flabesymbios commensalis (assembly GCA_964017125.1). NCBI lineage: Eukaryota > Metazoa > Annelida > Polychaeta > Terebellida > Flabelligeridae > Flabesymbios > Flabesymbios commensalis. The sequence continues at coordinate 9,857,858 of OZ024905.1, forward strand.
AACTATTCAATCTCATATTTCACCAAACTTGAAGTTGTGGCTCGCTGACGCGACCCACAACACAACACCCAAGTGGGTGAAAATTATTCAGATTTGACAAAATGGAGGTCAACTCTTTGCCAATATTGCTGATTGATGTCACATTTTATCTTTACCATGTTTAAAAGGTGGTACTTAATGTGCTAATAAAAAACGAAAACCCGAATATATGCGGCACCGGCGGTTAGAGGGTTAAGAGAGAAGTTTATAATGAAGGGAACTAATCCAGAATTACTCAAGTTTAGATTATCGTACTGCTACGGTCCATCCCACTAACAATATTAAAATTATTATCAGTTCAACTTTTTCTCTTTCAATTAGAAAAAGTAAGAAGATCTTAACTTTTTCAATGGAAATGAGAGGAAGTTTAGATAATATTATTTTAAAGATTTTACTGGGATGGGCCTAAATCCAGAATTGCTTCGTTAACTGTCCCTCTGTACGATTCAGAGTTTAGCCACTGGCACCAGTAGCGCTGCTTGTGGGAAGCGTGTATGATATATACTCTACTGGGCTGGGGCCGTATTCTCGTACAAATTACGATATATCGTAGGCTTCTGATTGGTCGAGATGGTCATCTCGACCAATCAGAAGCCTACGATATATCGTAACTTGTACGAGAATACGAGCCCTGAACAGCAGCATATTCGCAGCAAGAACAGCTTCCCATAAGCAGCGCTACGGGTGCCACTGAGTTTAGCCTACCGTGTAGCTGTAATAGATGTATGACACCAGATCACGCCTTACAACTATATTTATATATGAAACATAATATCATAGGGTATAGCGTTATGAGGGTACACTATAATAATAAATAGTGGACTGTAATTCAAATAAAATTAACAATAACACCGTGATGAAATTGACGAATTTATCACGTTTAATTCGATTGGGCATTGTACAAAGTATATTATGGATGTTTCAATTAAATTATTATTAGATATAGCTGTGGCAACCAGTCTGTGGATTTATTATATGTATCATCACAACACTTAAGTACATATTGAGATGATTACCGCCAGTGTGGGCAGCAAATTAACCCTTAAGCCGCCAAATGATTCAATTTGAATTTTTACTCACCTGAAGTTGCGTCTCGGTAACGCGATCCACGAATTCAAATGTGTGAAAAATATTCAGATTGAACCAAATGATTCGAATATTTTGAAATTCTGCTGATTAATGTCACGTTTTTTTATGTTTAATCTCATGTCATGTTCAAAAAGGAGGCACTTAATGTGCAAGTAAAAAAACCCGGCTGGCGGTTAAACGGTTAATATCCCTAAATTAATTATCAGGTGACACATGAAATAAATTATAATAATCTGACAATCCACAATCAAACTTATTAGGAAATTAGCAAGAATTATCTTCCACGATAAATATTTTGACTCAGTTGCTAGCGTGATTGGTCGTAGTGTTAGGTTCTACTGTATGTGGTTCCGAGGTTAAAATGGTGGCTCGTGACACCAGGTGTTAATATAGGCCTACTCCAATAATTGGCAGATGCTGGGCCAATTGTGGCTCTACTGTTGGAGTGATAGGCAATCAGGTTAGGTTGTACTGCACTGTGGCATAAAAGCCAGATGTAAGATGGCTTAAGTTTATTGGTTAAAGTGAATGGTTTTCATGTTAGGTTCTACTGTACTATCACACAAAAGCCAGATGTAAGATGGCTTGTGTTTATTAGTTAAAGTGAAAGGTTTTCATGTTAGGTTCTACTCTACTATAGCACAAAAGCCAGATGTAAGATGGCTTGTGTTTATTGGTTCAAGTGAAAGGTTTTCATGTTAGGTTCTACTGTACTATAGCACAGAAGCCAGATGAAAGATGGCTTTTGTTTATTGGTTAAAGTGAAAGGTTTTCTTGTTAGGTTTTACTGTACTATATTACAAAAGCCAGATGTAAGATGGCTTGTGTTTATTGGTTAAAGTGAACAGTTTTTATGTTAGGTTCTACTGTACTATAACACAAAAGCCCGACTAAGATAGCTTGTGTTTATTGGTTAAAGTGAAAGGTTTTCATGTTAGGTTCTACTGTGCTATAGCACAAAAGCAAGATGTAAGATAGCGTGTGTTTATTGCTTTAAGTGACAGGTCTGTATGTTAGATTCTACTGCACAAAAGCACAAAAGCCAGATGTAAGATAACTTTTTTTAGTTAAAGTGAAAGGTTTTCATGTTAGGTTATACTGTACCATAGCACAAAAGCCAGATTTAAGAAAGGCTTGTGTTTACTGCTTATAGAAGATTACTTGTTACACTGCATACTCTAAAGAGCAATATAGAACGAGTGTTTCCAGGCTTCAGTAATTATTTATTTATATCAGATCACACCATTTCGAACATTTTAACAAAACAATCATTATTTTAACACTGACGATGCTCCTATTGCCTTAAGTTTGTATGATTCCCATCAGAAAATGACAGATAAATTTGTGAAAAAGGATATCCCAAGAAATTAATACATTACACGTTAACCAATAACTTCGACTATTGTCGTTTTTAATTTGTTATCTTACCCGATTAAATCGCTGTTTCTGAGAACTAAATGTGTGTTTAACACTTTAAACCTTCACGATACAATAAAGCATCGATTTGTTTCTCTGAAGAATGACTTAATTTCCTGCACCTAGGGGTTTTAAAACGAACATTTTCACAGAACTATTAAAAAAAAGTATATCTTTTTTTTCATTTGCCACCCTCTTCAAGTCATCTTCATCCACTACAAGTCTAGAATTACGACAGCAATTCGCGGCTTGTGGTGAATTAGATGACAATGGTAAATTCCGGCCTGAAAGTATTAAACATCAATATTTAACAATGTTTGGTCTCAAATTAAACAAATAATTTTCACTCATTTGAAGTTGTGAAGCGCGGTAGCCAGACACAACTTCATGTGGGCAAAAATGTGTCTCTCACAGGAAATCGACCAATAAATGTTGTTAATGACGCCGGTTGGTTGTGCGATAATTCTAACCCGATATCATTAAAACGTACTAAAGCAGTCTGTGATCAGAATTTAACTGCTATCAAAAAACATGTAGTTTACATCACATATTAAATAAGATACTGTTTTTCCAAATTGGCTTTTTTAATTAGAACTGTGACAATCCAAATTATATAAACAAAATGATAAAACAAAATGATAAAAACAAAATGAGTATCAGTGTGTAGCTTGGTTGGTGCTGTATCCTTAATAGTGTGAGCGCTGTCTTAAACAATTCAATTTTAACCATTCCAAGAGTAACTGTGTTGTGAAACCGTGGTCTTTTTTCACTTTTTGGAAGTCCAATTAGTCGAAATTCATAATAATTTCAATTTCCTATCACCTCGTAATCATATTGGACTCTTCAGCAAAGTTTGCCAAATTGATTGGACAAATGTCGGTCTAATGAGTCTTCGAGCTAATGGGCATTCTCATTCACCGCTTATCAAAGCCATTGTCAAACTATATATTGATATATCAAGGCATCATGAATACAGGACAATTAAATGAAATAAGTCGGGATTTAGGCCACTTTTGTGCACATAAAGGCTAAATTGGGTTTTCATATTTAGGACAATTAACTCAGTATAAAACTACATGATACGACGTGATATAACTGTATAACTCATTATAAAACTACGTGATACGACGTGATATAACTCTTTATGATAAAACTATTATGTGACATTGTCACATAATAGTTTTATCATACACAGTGACAAGATTTTATACCTGATTAAACTATTACGTAATATTACTTTAGAAAACTTCTAAGTGATATTATTATATTATTTCATAACCCTTTAAAAAAACTATTACATGATGTGATTTTTCAACTCATTATAAAACGGTTAAGTGATGTGGTTTTATCCCTCGTTATAAAACGGTTAAGTGATTTTATAAATCATTTTTAAACTATTATGTGATATGATTTTATAGCTCATTATAAAATGGTTAAGTGATGTAATTTTATAAATCATTATAAAACTATTATTACCTGACATGATTGTATAACTCATTATTAAACTTTAATGTGATGTGATTTTATAGCTCATTATAATATTATTATTACGTGACATGATTTTCTAACTCATTATTAAATTACTACGTGATATGATTTCGATAAATGTCATAGTTGAGTAGACCAAACAGTGATAGTTTCACCATTATTTATCTGGACACCATCTTGTTTTGACGAACTGTACTCAACAGTGCACTCGGCTACATTATCCTGGTTGGAGCTGTTCGTATCTAAATCTGGTTTCTTGTCTTTTGTATGATCGCTGTGATTTGCTATGTGTTTTCTTTTTCTTATTGAAGCTATCATGAATATCAGAGATCCCAGAACACCAACAGATCCCGCCATGAGAAAGGGCGTGTCGTAATTATCCGTGGACCCCAACAACTTGCCTGTAAAACACAGCAATCAATCTGATACATATATAACATAAAATGTATTTATTCGTTTTAACACTTCAACCGCCGGTCCCAATTATTTTCGTTTTTATTTTTATTATCACAATAAATTTAACCTCCTGGACATGTTTCAGATAAAGCGTGACATCGATCACAAGATTTCAAAATCGTTGAGCTCCATTTTGTCAAATCTGAATAATTTTCAGTCACTTGAAGTTGTGGATTGCGTCAGCGAGATACAGCATCAAGTGGGTGAAAAGTCCAATTGAATAACTCGGCAGCTAAAGGGTTAAACAGCTGTGTTAAACCTTAAAGCACCAAAAACTAACGCGCTATGTTAATAAGATCATTTAACTTTGATTCGATATACTTGGATTTGTGAAATCGCGATCTGAATATTTGACAATCTCGCCATCGAAATACATCTTGTGTTTAAAAGGCTATTCGAAAAAAATGTCAAAACAAATAATTGTATTTGCTTTGCCACAATAAGGACAAACACATAATGTAAAACATAAATTTCAAACAACAAGGAAAAGTTTTTTTCTAACTAATGATCAACATTTAAAATGACCTACCTATCCATTTCACAGTCATTACATCACATAAGTCATTATTGTACAATCCTAATGTCTATATGCTTTTCACATCATTATGTATTCATAATATAATAATGATTTACATATAGGCTACATGTGCTATCAGGTTATGGAGATGGGACTGTTAACTAAATCCACAATGGCCTCACTTACCAGTGATTGGACTGTCTAATAGGCTTAGACATATTAACTAACCACTGATTGGACTGGCGACTAAATCAGCTATAAACATACTAACCACTGATTGGACTGGCGACTATATCAACTATGGACATACTAACCACTGATTAGACTGGCGACTATATCAATTATGGACATACTAACCAGAGATTGGACTGGCGACTATATCAGCTATGGACATACTAACCACTGATTGGACTGGCGACTATATCAGCTACAGACATACTAACCACTGATTGGACTGACGACTATATTAGCTACAGACATACTAACCGCCGATTGGACTGGCGACTATATTAGCTACAGACATACTAACCACTGATTAGACTGGCGACTATATCAGCTATAGACATACTAACCAGAGATTGGACTGGCGACTATATCAACTATGGACATACTAACCACTGATTGGACTGACGACTATATCAGCTACAGACATACTAACCACTGATTGAACTGGTGACTATATCAACTATAGACATACTAACCACTGATTGGACTGGCGACTATATCAGCTACAGACATACTAACCACTGATTAGACTGGTGACTATATCAACTATAGACATACTAACCACTGATTAGACTGGCGACTATATCAGCTATAGACATACTAACCAGAGATTGGACTGGCGACTATATCAACTATGGACATACTAACCACTGATTGGACTGACGACTATATCAGCTACAGACATACTAACCACTGATTAGACTGGTGACTATATCAACTATAGACATACTAACCACTGATTAGACTGGCGACTATATCAGCTATAGACATACTAACCACTGATTGGACTGGCGACTATATCAGCTACAGACATACTAACCACTGATTAGACTGGCGACTATATCAGCTATAGACATACTAACCAGAGATTGGACTGGCGACTATATCAACTATAGACATACTAACCACTGATTGGACTGGCGACTATATCAGCTACAGACATACTAACCACTGATTGAACTGGTGACTATATCAACTATAGACATACTAACCACTGATTGGACTGGCGACTATATCAGCTACAGACATACTAACCACTGATTGGGCTGGCGACTATATCAGCTATGGCAGCAAACCCATTGACGGCAGCTGTGATCTGCTCTTTGTTCTCCAAACCAACCATGTTGGAAACGATGTAAATATCATTAGAACTTACATACGCTGAAACAATTAAACATATAAAATATATTCCAGATGAATGTGATACTTTTTAATATTTGCTATGTTTTCCATAGAAAAATAAAATAAAATGTTCAATAATTCATTTCTATCAATTTGGGCTAATTAAACATAAGCTCTTATTGTTGAAAATTCGACGAAATATCTCAACTAATGTTATAATTATAAATATGAAAACCATTACCGTTTATACCAGTGTGTTGTGTTTCAAAAGTTAAGAAAAATACCACATTTCCTTGAGGCCAATTAAATAAATTACTCTGTACAGTCATATACATTTAAGAGGGTAGCATTCAATTACTAGAGAGGGGGGAGGGGCTAGAGTATTCTCGAAATAAATATGTTTGGACTAAATTTTCCTGAATTAATAATTGTCTGGATGACATGTTGTAAATGATTATTTATTATCCTTTAAAAAATGCTGAGAATCGCTTCACTCAACTTCATTAAATGACATTATCTTTATCTGTGAAGGCTCGCTTCGCTCAGCTCCTTAACCTCCACATCTATACTAGATATGCAAATGGTGTTCAATTGAGTGCGATATGAGAAAATACAGCACTCGTTCAATGAACATGTGCTGTATCACACATGACATAATTGCCACGCAATGCATTTCAAACTACACTCGAGTGTGATATGGGCTGATACCGATATACTTTTCATAGTGAAAACTACTCTACAGAGTGTGAAAAAGCCTAATCTGGGATCCAACTTTATAGATTAAAACAAAATTCTAAGAATGTGAAATAAATATTTTGCTTGAGGCATAGTGTGAAGAAAGTTCTGCAGATAGGAAGTGTAATTTGTCCAATTCAATATCTCCAGTCCCCCCCTCCCATAGTGTTTGAATGGTGGTCCCCTAAGGTCATTCATCATTAATCATCACAATTAAACTTGTAAGATGAAACCCTCTTTTCGATGAAATGTAATAATTCGAATATAGTATAGGGCTGTAACTGCCATTTTACAAATTTCGTAAACCCTTTAATGCCATGTTTATGCCGCACTTATGCACTCTGTAGGCTATACTCTATCATTTCAAATTGATTTATTTGTATTGAAAATATTCCTCATGGTTTAACAGAACGACAGGCAGCTTAATGAGATTTGTATCGGATTTTCCGGGTTTTGATGAGACGTCGTATAGATTTCTGTTGATGAATGTGTTGTCATTCAGCCGGCATAAATAGCTCCCACATACAACTAATTATTATTCCGCTTGCTCATAAGCTCATTCACAATACAATAGTGCAATATTTAACCCTTCAAGCACCAAAATAATAAATTGAAATTTTCACCGATTTGAAATTGTGTCTGACGCGAACCACAACTTCAAGTGAGTGAAAATTATCCAGATTTGACAATGAAAGTCAACGATTCAGAAATCTTGCTGATCGGTGTCACGTTTTAACTGTAGCATCATCAGACGAGTTGTCATCTCATCATAGCTGATGGGTCCCCTTACAGTGCGCGGATCAACTTTAGACGTCAGAATCTGACGTCTGTAGACGTCAGATTATGACGTTTAAAGTCGATCCCTGCATTATAGGAATTAAAATATTTATAAATGGTCGTGGACACATAACATAGTTATTCAAATGAAGCAGAAAGAGCTAACTAAGACATTTATGATGACTTAGTCTCTATGTTTCATTGTAAAAGTATTTCAGCCCTGTAATGGCTAAACGCTGATGTAGTGTGCCAAAAAAGATGTACAAAACGAGTTATACTCCGACCGACGCCTAATTTCACTGATCCCCCAGTGTCTCTCCTCAACGTGAGAGTCAGTGACGCTGAGTGAAGCGTCTAATGGGTTAATAATAAATAAATCATATTCTTTGAATCGATGACAAACTCTGAGAAGCGAGGGTCGCCGTATAACACTCTTATCGAATTAGTGTTGCATCTATGATATGTCCCCTATAATATCAGAATACATGGAACATTTATAAAGACCGGCCTTCGGTCGGTATTCTATCGAGGTAATTTTGCCTGAGTTTGTGTCCTATTTAGGGGAAAGAGGGGTACTGTGTGTTGGAAACGGTTCACATTTCTGTACACCAGTCCTTATGAACATGTGCAATATAACGTTTCAGGTCCTTAAGTTGAGTACTTTTGTCTTTAACAAGTATCAGAAAAAAATAGTCACGATTATATTTGTGGTTAAGAGCTTAAAGGGTTTTGGTTAGAATGATGTTGGCCCAGCGTCGCAGACGGTGGCCCAGCATTACATCAGCATTGGGCCAATGTAGGCCTATCATGTTATCTGGCTTTTCTTGCGCCGGGATGTTAAAGTGTCACGAGCATTATGCAGCAGTCAGAAACACGGTTCAACCACCCAGTGCTGTTTTAATGACGGGCCAGCGTCGAAGATTGTAGGTCAACATTGAAGCAGCATTGGTCGAATGCCACGTGTTGGCGCAAAGTATGCAACAGACCCGATGAGAGATTATTGTTGGGCCAGCGTTGTAGACGACTGACCGGCATTGAACCAGGAATGGGCTGCAATGCTGGTCAAACATTGAACTGGAATTTGGTGGGTGGACCTACATCCGCTGTACATCATATGCAAGTATTGAAGGAATGTTGGCCAGCACTGGCGATGGTGGTGGGAGGAATACACATCGAAGATATGTTCGAACTTGTCTCCTTGGTTCTTTACTTAATGATATCCTGGACATTTAGGATTCTGGCCCATGAGGAAGACCAATACACTGTGTTTTTGTCTATAGCACTCAAACAGACTAAAGTCGGTCCTTGGAGTTCGAGAACTCCTTTTCTAGTGTATTTTTGATAATAATATGTATGTTTGTTTGCAATATAGTATAATCACATTGATTTTTTCACATAAGAGCTGTAATGTTGACTAGTAATTGTGATTTTAATAATTGTTAATTGAATACCTTTTTCAAATCAAATTTACAAAAATACTAAAAATACATATATACATGTTTTATGCTCATTCTATTGAAGTATAAGAACTAACTATTATATTATTTATTACCTTCTGCAAGAAAAATACCAAATCATGAAAAAATAGAGTGAACAATAAATCACAGACACCTAAAATGTCTGTGAACAATAGTGTACTTGTATTCTCACAATATAAGAGTGAAGACTACACGGGTGTAGTCTTATATTGTAAGATTAAATTAGTTGACATCTCAGTTTAATAAATATTTGGAATTTTTTTATATGGCTGAGCACACTATTAATGCCTTTTGACATATTTCAGGTTCCGGTGAATCAAATAAACCCCGTTCAAACTTTCTGTTGCTTAGAAAGTCACAGTTGAGATCAAGTTTTGCATATATTGTGGCTGCTTGTTGCAACAGTTTTATCATCCATATCATCATTTACACGAAATGGCATAATACAACGTCGATTGATTGTATTAACTATGAATACATCTGGCGCTTTGATCATTTTTAATGTAAAATATGTGACTTGTCGCAACAACTGATGGATGGCATATCGTGAATGAAATAATGAGTGAGTGAATAAATGAATGAATGCATGAATGAATGAATGAGTGAGTGAATGTATGAATGAATGAATAAATGAATGATGAATGCGTAACGGAATTAATAAATGAATCAACTGATTAATTATTGAAATAAATCATTAATGAATGAATGAATGAATGAATGAATGAATAAATGATTGAATTTTGGAAGAAATGAATGAATGAATGAATAAATGAACGAACGAATGAATGAATGAATGAATGAATGAATGAATGAATGAATGAATGAATGAATAAATAAATAAATACATCAATGAATGAATGAATGAATGAATGAATAAACGAATGAAAGAATGAATGAATAAATGAATGAATGAATGAATGAATGAATGAATGAATGAATGAATGAATGAATGAATGAATGAATGAATGAATAATGGAAGGAAGGGAGAAAATAATGAATGAATGAATGAATGAATGAATGAATGAATGAATGAATGAATGAATGAATGAATGAATGAATGAATGAATGAATGAATGAATGAATGAAAGAATGAATGAATAAATGGATGAATGAATGAATGAATAAATAAATAAATGAATGAATGAATGAATGAATGAATGAATGAATGAATGAATGAATGAATGAATGAATAAATAAATGAATGAACGCCTTGGGTCACTCTTGCGCACTTACAAGCTAAACTGAACCATGAGTACCTTTTGAGGGTGTTATGATGAATCAGAAAACATATTTTATCTGTTTATATAATATCAGTAATAAAAAATATAACATATCCCGCCAGAGAAGTGACCGAGAGGTAGCGTGCTTGGCCTCAGACCGCCAGGGCTCGAATCTCGATGCCTGTGTCTGGAGGACAGTGTCATCTCAATCGTCTCACCATCCTTAGGAGGTTCTCCTGGCCCTGTTTAGCCTATATGTGCACAAAGGTGGCCTAAAGCCCGATTCATTTCGTTTTGCTAGGAAGATGCATCTGACACTCACCCAAATTGCTGCCGATGAAAGCTGCATAGATTGCCAGACGACTATAATCAGTGCACAGCGGTACAAACAATGATGCTGATCCAGCTAGAAACATGGCCATACAGTTGATGATTATATTTAATTTGAAGTTTTTAAAATTGGTGGCCAACACCAACATCCTGATGCATATACCACTGGCTCCGAATATAGTGAGCAGAGTAGCTGCCCTGTCGCCTGTTATGCCGTGGGTCTGGGCGCGAAGTGAAAGAAACGTGAAAGGCTCGTCATACGACCAAGCAAAACAGAAGAAAGCAGTGCCAAACAGCAAAACATCCAGCGTGCCGTAGAATAGCCACATCTGTTTAAAGCGTACAAGCAGACCCTTAAAACACGAGCATTGCTTCGTCTGCTTTGTTGTGTCTTCACTGATTATTGTTTCAGTGTCTGCTTTGTCAATTTTAAAAACTGTCAGGGTTAATGACAAGGCTGTGCGTAAGGAGTATTTTGTCTTGGTATTTGTTTTTGGCAAAGGTTGGTAAGCCAAGACACCGAGAAGACATAGCAAGGATACTAAAGACGTCGCTCTTAGAGCCCATCGCCATCCCAACTGATCAAGGAAGTACTGCATCAGTGGTCCAAAAATCATGAGTCCTGCCTCATAGCCTGTGGCCACTACAGCCAAAGCTATCTTCATGTGGTGCTCCATGTAATTCTCTGCTACGATGAATGCCAGAAGTAAGTGTACACCAAGACCAACTCCTGAAAAAAAATAAAAAAAATAACAAATATTCTTATTGTTATTGAAGATTATTATTAATATGTAGGCAATGTGGCATGTCCACACACATCTGAGAGAGAACTAGTCAGCATCATAAATTTAAGACTTTAGACGCTAAGCACGACAATACCGGTAGTTATGTTAAGTCCCTTATTATTAACAGGTTAACAATGTCGCCTTGCATATGTTTATAGATACAATATTAAACGTCGCGTATAAAAATAAGCACCCTTGTTATTATGGGCTCCAGGAGAGAGGGTTACCCGTGTACACAAGCGCTGCCACACTCGGCGGACTGGGAAATATACATCACTGGTCAAAGCCATTGAAAAAAACACGGAGGAATAACGAAAACATTCAGGACATATAGACCTACAGGATACAACGAATGTCTGATGGATGTAAAATGAAATGGAATGAATCAATCAACTCAATCAACTCGGTGACTCCTATAGCGCCTAAATCCTCGGAGATACTAGCTCAGAGGCGCAGAAGGCAAATCGAAATCAGCTCAATGTCGATAGTCAAAGCTTAAATCGTCAACTGGGCGTCGAATCTCTGAGGAATTAGGGGGTGAAAGCTGAATCAAAAACAAAAAAAACAACTTTTTTTAAAAGAAGGTGACTGTACTCGCAGTTTTCAAATTAGCCGGCAGTGAATTCCAGGTGTAGGGAGCTACAACTGCAAAAGCCCTTGACGCCCATTTTGTTAGATAACGTGGAACAGTTAACATATTTGTGTTGGAAGATCTAAACAGTCTTGAATGTTGAAGTGGGACTAAATAATTAAGGAGACTTGTAGGTCGGTGGAAAAGCAAGGCTTTAAAAATGATGGTACAGAGTTTAAAACGTATGTGGTATTTTACTGATAGCCAATAAAGAAAGTGTAAGAGGGGCTTAGATCTGCTAAAACGAGACGCTTTAAAAACTACACGTGCCGGACAATTTTGTACCCGCTGCAATCTTTCAATGTCCCTGTCAAGAAGATTGTACAAAAGGGAATTGCAATAGTCAAGATGACTAGTAACTAGTAAACACATGCAACAGATATTGCAGCTTCGGTGCTAATGTACTTCCTAATACGCCGAAAGTCACAGATGTGATGGAAGCATATTTTGCAAATCTGCGAGATTTGTCGTTTGAAGTTGAAATCACAAAAAAAAATGAGCCCTAAATTTCTAACGAATGCTTTAGGAAGTGTGTCATGGTCAAGTGAAAATATAGCGAATAGATCTTTGAACTTTTCTCTTTGATTTTTAGAACCGATGATGATAAACCAAGATTAATGGCCAAGATTAATGTGGTTTTATACCACGTTTGTACACACATGGGCTTAGCTCGGCCAGGAGAACCTCCTGAGGATGGTGAGATGAATGAGATAACACTACACTCCAGAGGCAGGATTATGTCATTTTATTTTAACTTACCAGTCAATAAACCAAATGTGATGTACATATAATTGAAGTTTGGTATAAACGAGCTGAGCAGTAATCCAGTAGCTGCGGATAAAGTACCTAGAAAAGCGGACAGCTGCCATCCTAATCTCTCCACAAACGGCAGCACCAACATACCTGAAAACAGAAATTAACAAATATATTTGTTTAAATATTGTTTCTCCATGGTATGTGGAGAGAAGGCACACGTTATGTGTGAATATGATAACAGGCTGCCCAGGCTGCTTCGTTATGATCTTTTCTTTAGTTAAATTTTCATACACTTTTTCAAGTCAGTTTCATGCGAAATAAAATATCATTGAAATCGATGGTGTAGATGCTCAGCTAATCAAAACAAATTGTTGATATACATTTTTCATAAAGAAATGTTTTTCGTCAATTGAAACTAATATTTGCGCTAGCAATTACAGCTTTATATAAATGCAAATTAGACAAAAAAAAATTCAGCTGGACAAGAGTTAAAGCTGTGTCACTACAAATATAAGTGGGTGAATATATTTGTAGAATTTGATTCAAAACATATGCCAATTTAACCCTTTAAGCCCTCAAGATGCATTAAAGCATCATGTCGCATCTCTAAAGAATGGCTCAATTTTCTGACACCTGGTGGTTTTAGAACAAAAATTGTCATGGAACTGTTTTAAAAATAACAGTATATTTTATCATTTGTCACCCACTACAAGGTATTTTCATCCACTACAAGTCGAGAATTGCGACAGCAAATCGCGGCTTATAGTGGATGAAGATGACAATGGTAAACTCAGGTTTGAAAGGGTTAAACCAGCTCATTGGGATGACATAAATTTTTGTTTTTAATTTTGTAATGAAGTAGTGTATCCCACAGATTATGATTTTATTTATTTTCAGAGTTTTTAGATTTTTGAAAATATTTTCTATTCACATTTTTATGAATCCGTCGGTAACCCAAACAAACTTTTTGTATACATAAGCACCTGCTAAAGGACGTTTGAATGTGCCTACAACATTGACCCAGCGTTGAGCAGACAATCGGTGCTGCGGGGAACCCCCCTGATCTCCCCGTTCCCACAGCAATTAAGGGCGGCAGCTATTGATATAACTATGTGGTTACTTTGGTTATGCCGTCTGAGATGGTCAGTATTTGCGGTCTATATGTGGTAAGCTGTAAACAAACTTGTTTACTTGTTTACCTGACAGTATGCGTCTTGGAAATACAGCAAGTTTCGTCTTTTTCAGTGCTTTACCATTGGTTGTGTGGGGGGGGGGGGGGGGGGGATGGGTGTCACCTCCGCGTGGTCCCCCCTGGGCAACCTCTTAGAAGGCCAAGCACACCCAAACGTTTTTGCCTTTTGCCTTTCATCGAACCAGGTTTTTCTATTTTTGTGACGTGAAGTTGTTTGTGTTTGCTTCCCGGTGGTTTAGGGTTTTTCACTGAGGTTGTTATGTTTATTTTCGAATAGTTTTCAGTTCAAAGTCTTTATATATTCTCTATATATTCATATTTATATATTTTATATATTTTTTCATTGTACTTGTGGTGCCTTACAGTGCTCTCTCGGATTAAGATCGCTCTGTCGTGCTAACTCTTGATGACAGACCCGATCCCCAGCTGTGGGGGCATTGTAGGTCTACTCATAATTCCTCTATGATTTGTTTTTTTGTGTTTGCAGTGGTTTCTCTTTGGCATCCTGGCGATGGACGGGATGTCCGAAAGAAACCAGTGCCATATAATTATTTTTTCACTTTATTGTTTTAAAGGTTTCTCTGTGGCATCCTGGCGGATAATGCAGCATGTCATAGAGAAGCCATTGCCGTACAATTAGCCTGTGGTGACTTACGGTGTCCTCACGGTTTGTGATCGCTCTGTAATGTCCTCCAATATCACAGACCTTATTACCAACTGTGGGGGCACTGTAAGTCTTTAATTTTTGAGATTTTTTTGTGGTTGCATGATTTCGCCGGCCATACTGGCCGAAAAGTGAAGTAAAGAAGACATTTACTTACTTACTTAATGTTTTCTCTGTTCATTGTTTATGTCATTCATATTTATGTCTAAATGGGTTTACTTTTTTTGATTATAGTATATAGTATTATAGTATATATTATATATTTGTTTTGACAATGACACTGTTTTGACTTAGACTTGTAGTTTTTACACAATCACTCCAATTTCATAGAGATATAGTGACTTGTAAAGTCGTTCATTTTATAATCACTTCATATTTTACATTATTTATACTGATATTTTTATACCCATTAAACTGTGTTGTAGTGCAGGCGCTTCAACATGTCATTAGACTCGTTGCATATAGGTGCAAGGAGCATCGTCATCTTATCATATCAAACACTTTAAACTGAATATTTTAGTACGAACATGCTTTTATTAGCTTTGTCTTTCCTTAACTACTTTAACTATACAATATGGGATATTGTAATACCTGGAATTTTCACTTAAATGGCCATACTGGCCGAAAAGTGAAGTAAAGCAAATATTTTACTTACTTACTTACTTACTTACCATTGGTTGTTTTTACATTTTTGTATTTTATTTCAGATCAGTAGGTTATATTATCCCCTCGGCCATTCAACATTCAATCACTAGCGCATGTTTTTCGTCAATATCTCCGTCAATCATGAACTGATTGGGGACTGCTCTATGTTCAGAAGGTTCAATGTTCCGAAGGTCCTATATTCCGAAGGTTCTATATTCCGAAGGTTCTATATTCCGAAGGTTCTATATTCCGAAGGTTCTATGTTCCGAAGGTTCTATGTCCCAAAGGTTCTATGTTCCGAAAATCCATTGCCAACAGCGTTTTTCTACCAACTAAATATACATGGACCAGCAATAAATTAACGAAACCTTGACATGGACACTATGTTTGCTAAGCTCTCAGCCATTTCTTCTATTAAACATTTACAATGAGGGGTTTATTAGAGAACGTCACTTGCATATGTGATACCTTTTATGCAAGGTTTTACTTATTTGAAAACGCACATGCATAGTACGTATTGAAAGGATTAAAAGCGGGACAGTCCACGGAATTTGTGAACGTAGGACCTTCTGAACATAGAGCTCTGTATTTTCTATTTATTTCTATTTTTTTTGTCAAACATTATGTGATTTATTGTAGATATGGACGGGTTCCAATATATATTTTTTTCATTGCCACCGTGCATCATTACCACCCGGTATATGTACTTGTGAAGGTTGTGACATGTGCATATTTACCTACCACTCAGCCCCAATATTCAACAGAAAATATTGCCTTAAACCGCATAAGATAAGAGATTTTGATAATTCTACATCTATATTACTCGTTTTTATAGGATCTGTCGAACAACGTACCTCCTAAAATACAATTTTTAACTTTCTTATCTACAATTTAATGATTCCATCAAACTTCATTTAAACTCGGAAACCCACTGGTCACTGTGACACGACGTTCTTGCGAACGTCGCAAAAACGTCATGTGTCCAAATAGTCACCTTTCTAAACATAAGACCTTCTGAACAAATATTTCTGAACATAGAACCTTCTGAACATAGAACTTTCTGCACAAAGGACCTTCTGAACAAAGGACCTTCTGAACATAGAGCTCTGTAACCAATCTTATCTGATCTCCTTAGACCAAAATGACTAATATGGTCTATTTAGTGGTGTTATTCCCAGGATATCATTTTATGTCATTATTAAAAACAAATTCCGTGGACTGTCCGGCTTTTAATCCTTTCAATACATACTATGCATGTGCGTATTCAAATAAAAGGTATCAGAAATGCAGGTGACGCTCTCTAATAAACCCTCATTGTTAATGTTAGAAATTTGATGATATTGACTATTTTCATTCATTGTAGATAACAATATTTTTTTTTATAAGATTTTTTTTCAAACTTATTGTATCGACTTATGTTTGCTGGTCTTTCCAGCAATCGAACTGAACTAAAATGAGTAAAATATTGCCATTGATTATTATGTTCATATTATGAAAATCAGATCAGTGATCTTTGGGAAAATAGCACTGCTACACAAACGACAAATCTCCCCTGATGTTTTCCTACAAATAATTATTATCATCAATTTATCAGGGGCAATTCTGTGAAATGCAGTGACGTCACCGGAAACACTTTTGAATGACTACTCGGTGAAAACAGGGTTGTATAAGTGGACGCCCTTATGCACAACTGAACCAATCCCCAAAAGTAACAATATTTTTTTTTATAAGATTTTTTTTCAAACTTATTGTATCGACTTATGTTTGCTGGTCTTTCCAGCAATCGAACTGAACTAAAATGAGTAAAATATTGCCATTGATTATTATGTTCATATTATGAAAATCAGATCAGTGATCTTTGGGAAAATAGCACTGCTACACAAACAACAAATCTCCCCTGATGTTTTCCTACAAATAATTATTATCATCAATTTATCAGGGGCAATTCTGTGAAATGCAGTGACGTCACCGGAAACACTTTTGAATGACTACTCGGTGAAAACAGGGTTGTATAAGTGGACGCCCTTATGCACAACTGAACCAATCCCCAAAAGTTCGTCTTGAGATAAATGCATTTGAATTTTTTAGGTCTTCTGTAAATTTAAGTGAGCGACTCAGAAAAATATAGAGATAAACCAACACACGACATTCACATTCTCTATTCATAAAAAAAAATCGGATTCCTTCGGTTTCGGGCCTGACTGCCTCAATATAAACAGTGGTCCAGTTGTGCATAAATAATAATGACCATTTTGATTTATGCACAACTGGACCAACCCACGTGTATTGTAAATTAAACAAATACAAATATATGTGGTTAATTTACAATAAAAAACACATTACAGACTCTCTACATATTCTGTAGATCTATTCTGAAGTTTATATAATACAATTACGTATACCGTTTTTATAATCACGGGGACTGCAATGATGATGGTAAAAACCAAGGTGTGGGTTGGTCCAGTTGTGCATAAAGCAGTTTTAAAACTTCAATTTATGCACAAGTGGACCAACCCACATTTATTGTCAATCTAACAAATGTTTAGAAAAATCCAATAATGAACATAATTAAATATATATTCTCTAAATCTTCTGTAGATCCAGCTGTAGAACGGCTTCAGTAAAATACGGGTTATTTTTATAGCTCAGGTGAAATCACAAGAACTGTGGGGCCGAATGAAGAAATAAACGTGTGTGTTGGTCCAGCTGTGCATAAATCTATTCTACGATTTTACATGTGCTGTTTTTTCGCGCCACTAGGTGACGTGCTGGGTTAATTTGGACTTCCGGATATTTGAAAAAAGGTTATGCATAATTACTCTCACTTGACACATTTAACTCATTTTCTCTTTTTGGGGGTTGACTCAGTTTTGCATTTAAGGCGTCCAAGTCCCCCTCTCCCATACTTCATTGTATTAGATTGCTAGGTGAAAATATTTCAGGTCAATGCTATTGAGTTTCACAGAATAGATCTAGGACAAATGAGAATTCGGAACATAGAAACTTCGGAACATAGAACCTTCGGAACATAGACTGGGAACCAACTGATTTCCTTGAAATTTAGCACAGCCAATGTTCAAGTCTTATCCTAACGTGGATAAAAAATTCGCAAAATTATAATAAATATGTAAAAAATTAGAACATTTGTAATAATAAGGATATTAGGATTCTCTTGAAATATAATGTTTACACAATTTCATGAAAATCGGTTGATAATTGGCGGATAAATCAACGAAACACATGCGCTACTGGTCAGTTGTGGCCTAAGGTATGGCTTCATATAAATTAAACTTTCAAAATTGCCAAAATTGAAAATTCTCATCACAAGGAGCCGCTTTAACAATTTTAGTGCTCATTTCTCCTTCACATTGTTTTGTTTAAAGGTGAAATAAACCTTCAGACGTCAGATTCTGACGAATAAAGTCGATCCCCGCATTGCATGGATTAAAATATATGTAATGGCCGTACACCCAAAACATATGTATACACATGAAGTGAAACGAGCTGACTAAGACATTTATGATTTCAAATTAATAAAACCCTTCGGTCTCCGTGGTTTACATAAAAACAATCAGCGCTTTAAGAGTTAAGGGTGGATTCGAGCCTCACCTCCGCATATACCCCGGGTTGTTATTAATAAAGAAGGCATTATTACATCGCAGAAAACAGTAAATGATGGGCCAGCGTTGCAGACGATGAACCATCATTGGTTCAACATACGTTAGATGTATTGTGTTTCCGGAGATGTTCACACACATCTATGTAAATACCACGGGGTGAATGACAGTGTCAGATATTAAATATTCATTTAATCCCGTTGTAGTCTGTCAGTCAAATTATAGAAAATATATGGCATCAACTCCGCCTGCGCATGGTGTAGATAGTACAATAATGGGAATAACATTTAGTGGTAATATTTACCTGTGAAGTAGTAGAGGAATTGTTCCACCCCGGCCACCCATGAAGCCTGTACAGGCTGTATGCCAAGATCCTGTATGAACGCGACCAATAGGACACCGTAGGAATGAGTGATTCCACAACTGATTGTCACAAGTAGAAATCCAACAAACAACACAACAGCACGTCTAGTATGAGAAGGATGGATTTCATCAATCTCTGGAAGAGCAGACGTAAGATTCGGTTCATCCATTCCACCAGTCACTGGTTTTGGAACATTGCAATCAGCACGTGTAGTATGAGAAGGCTGAATGCCATCAGACACAGCAGACAAATCCATGAAAGTGTCTGGGAGAGTCGACGTAAGATTGCCATCATCCCGTCCGTTGGTCACTGGTTTTAAAACATCACAATCTGACCACGACATGGTGGCTTTACAGATGATTCAAACAGACTGTGATATCTAACCGTATTCGTGTTAGGATTTTGTCATCATCAGTTCTACAGTAATCGGTCAATAATATTGAACAGAGTCACCATTATCATCCTTAAGATGACACAATCAGAATAAAATCATATTACGACCTCGTACGGAGGATAATTTATCTTACATCGATACAAATATTGAAAATGATACAAAACAGCTCAATAATGTCAGTGATACAAATGGCTGTGCAGTGCATGACATCAATGTTATTGACAGAACTGTCATGTATTATAATTAATGATGTGGGATTTATTGCTTTCGGAAAGACCAACTGATTGATTTGTAAGGGCTATGTACGCGTGTGATAGGGGGTGTTATCACATACGAAAGCCTACATGTTAACAACGCACTCATACATATGCGAGCAATGATTAATTTGATTAATATTTTGTGTTGGTATCCATATTTCCTGCACACCGCGTCTGATATCGATCCACCATTATCACCAACGCATACATCCAGGATATTTTTTAGACGAAGATAATGCTAGTGTGGATATGATTATGAATGTTGTTTTACATCGCGCCCTGTACATTGTGTCAAGATTGTGATCAATTATTAATTTGATTTTGTGTTTTGTTTTGAGGGATGTGTATTTGATAATATCGATCCACCACCATAATAATTGGAAGCAAACAATGGATATTTAAATACTTTATTCATGATTGATAATACTTTTTATATCATTCTTATATAGATACTTTATTTATATGTACAAGGCCTTATATAATATACGGTGTAGCAATTACCGTCTATGAAAAATGTAAGCGATATGTGTCACATGCATTAAAGTCATTTAAACCAGTGTCGAGTTACCGGGGATGTCATATGGGGATGTTAATCAGTGCCAAGAGTAAAACAAATAAAATGAATAAAGCGAAACAAATGAACAAAATGAATAGGGGATAGCTATAATTCATATTGTTGTATTGTTATTTTTATCTAACTGCTCTATTATACACCATAAAATTTATTCAATGGAAGATTATATATTGCTTCAAAATAAAGATATTGTGTGCTTTAATTTAAGTTTTACATTTGAAGGTGTTATGAAATCAAGTAATCTGTATTCACCTGGAGGACGGAATCGCTACAATAAGCCAGATTAACCCTTTCGAGCCTGAATTTACCATTGTCATCTGCATCCACTACAAGCCGCGAATTGCTGCCGCAATTCTCGACTTGTAGTGGATGAAGATGACTTGAATTGGTTTAAAAAATTAAAGAAAATTACCACGTATTGGTAAGCCAGTTTCATGGAAATTTTGGTTCTAAAACCCTTTGTTGTAGGAAAATTAAGTCAGTTTTCAGGGATGTAAAATGATGCTTTAATGCATCGTGGGGGATTAAAGGGTTAAGGCGGGAATCGCTACAGTAAGCCAGATTAAGGCGGCAATCGCTACAGTAAACCAGATTAAGGCGGCAATCGCTACAGGAAGCCAGATTAAGGCGGCAATCGCTACAGTAAACCAGATTAAGGCGGCAATCGCTACAGGAAGC
This sequence comes from Flabesymbios commensalis, assembly GCA_964017125.1. Lineage (NCBI taxonomy): Eukaryota > Metazoa > Annelida > Polychaeta > Terebellida > Flabelligeridae > Flabesymbios > Flabesymbios commensalis. The sequence continues at coordinate 9,879,307 of OZ024905.1, forward strand.
CAGATTAAGGCGGCAATCGCTACAGTAAACCAGATTAAGGCGGCAATCCCTACAGGAAGCCAGATTAAGGCGGCAATCGCTACAGTAAGCCAGATTAAGGCGGGAATCGCTACAGTAAGCCGGATTAAGGCTGGAATCGATACATTAGGCCAGATTAAGGCGGCAATCGCTACAGTAAACCAGATTATGGCGGGAATCGCTACAGTAAGCCAGATTAAGGCGGCAATCGCTACAGTAAGCCAGATTAGGGCGGGAATCGCTACAGTAAGCCAGATTAAGGCGGCAATCGCTACAGTAAGCCAGATTAAGGCGGGAATCGCTACAGTAGCCAGATTAAGGCGGCAATCGCTACAGTAAGCCAGATTAAGGCGGGAATCACTACAGTAAGCCAGATTAAGGCGGGAATCGCTACAGTAAGCCAGATTAAGGCGGCAATCGCTACAGTAAGCCAGATTAGGGCGGGAATCGCTACAGTAAGCCAGATTAAGGCGGCAATCGCTACAGTAAGCCAGATTAAGGCGGCAATCGCTACAGTAGCCAGATTAAGGCGGGAATCGCTACAGTAAGCCAGATTAGGGCGGCAATCGCTACAGTAAGCCAGATTAAGGCAGGAATCGCTACAGTAAGCCAGATTTAGGCGGGAATCGCTACAGTAAGCCAGATTAAGGCGGCAATCGCTACAGTAAGCCAGATTAAGGCGGGAATCGCTACAGTAAGCCAGATTAAGGCAGCAATCGCTACAGTAAGCCAGATTAAGGCGGCAATCGCTACAGTAAGCCAGATTAAGGCGGGAATCGCTACAGTAAGCCAGATTAGGGCGGGAATCGCTACAGTAAGCCAGATTAAGGAGGCAATCGCTACAGTAAGCCAGATTAAGGCAGCAATCGCTACAGTAAGCCAGATTAAGGCGGCAATCGCTACAGTGAGCCAGATTAAGGCGGCAATCGCTACAGTAAGCCAGATTAAGGCGGTAATCGCTACAGTAAGCCAGATTAAGGCGGCAATCGCTACAGTGAGCCAGATTAAGGCGGGAATCGCTACAGTAAGCCAAATTAAGGCGGGGATCGCTACAGTAAGCCAGATTAAGGCGGGAATCACTACAGTAAGCCAGATTAAGGCGGCAATCGCTACAGTAACCCAGATTAAGGCGGCAATCGCTACAGTAGGCCAGATTAAGGCGGGAATCGCTACAGTAGCCAGATTAAGGCGGGAATCGCTACAGTAAGCCAGATTAAGGCGGCAATCGCTACAGTAAGCCAGATTAAGGCGGCAATCGCTACAGTAAGCCAGATTAAGGCGGCAATCGCTACAGTAAGCCAGATTAAGGCGGCAATCGCTACAGTAAGCCAGATTAAGGCGGGAATCGCTACAGTAAGCCAAATTAAGGCGGCAATCGCTATAGTAAGCCAGATTAAGGCGGCAATCGCTACAGCTAGCCAGATTAAGGCGGGGATCGCTACAGTAAGCCAGATTAAGGCGGCAATCGCTACAGTAGCCAGATTAGGGCGGGAATCGCTACAGTAAGCCAGATTAAGGCGGGAATCGCTACAGTAAGCCAGATTAAGGCGGCAATCGCTACAGCTAGCCAGATTAAGGCGGGGATCGCTACAGTAAGCCAGATTAAGGCGGCAATCGCTACAGTAGCCAGATTAGGGCGGGAATCGCTACAGTAAGCCAGATTAAGGCGGCAATCGCTACAGTAAGCCAGATTGAGGCGAGAATCGCTACAGTAAGCCAGATTAAGGCGGTAATCGCTACTTAAGGCGGCAATCGCTACAGTAAGCCAAATTAAGGCGGCAATCGCTACAGTAAGCCAGATTAAGGCGGCAATCGCTACAGTAAGCCAGATTAAGGCGGCAATCGCTACAGTAAGCCAAATTAAGGCGGCAATCGCTACCGTAAGCCAGATTAAGGCGGGAATCGCTACAGTAAGCCAGATTAAGGCGGCAATCGCTACAGTAAGCCAGATTAAGGCGGCAATCGCTACAGTAAGCCAGATTAAGGCGGCAATCGCTACAGTAAGCCAGATTAAGGCGGCAATCGCTACAGTAAGCCAGATTAAGGCGGGAATCGCTACAGTAAGCCAGATTAAGGCGGCAATCGCTACAGCTAGCCAGATTAAGGCGGGGATCGCTACAGTAAGCCAGATTAAGGCGGCAATCGCTACAGTAGCCAGATTAGGGCGGGAATCGCTACAGTAAGCCAGATTAAGGCGGGAATCGCTACAGTAAGCCAGATTAAGGCGGCAATCGCTACAGCTAGCCAGATTAAGGCGGGGATCGCTACAGTAAGCCAGATTAAGGCGGCAATCGCTACAGTAGCCAGATTAGGGCGGGAATCGCTACAGTAAGCCAGATTAAGGCGGCAATCGCTACAGTAAGCCAGATTGAGGCGAGAATCGCTACAGTAAGCCAGATTAAGGCGGCAATCGCTAAAGTAAGCCAGATTAAGGCGGCAATCGCTACAGTAAGCCAGATTAAGGAGGCAATCGCTACATTAGCCAGATTAAGGCGGCAATCGCTAAAGTAAGCCAGATTAAGACGGGAATCGCTACAGTAAGCCAGATTAAGGCGTCAATCGCTACAGTAAGCCGGATTAAGGCTGGAATCGCTACAGCTAGCCAGATTAAGGCGGCAATCGCTACAGTAAGCCAGATTAAGGCGGGAATCGCTACAGTAAGGTCAGAATAAGGCGGGAATCGCCACAGTAAGCCAGATTAAGGCGGGAATCGCTACAGTAGCCAGATTAAGGCGGGAATCGCTACAGTAAGCCAGATTAAGGCGGGAATCGCTACAGTAAGCCAGATTAAGGCGGGAATCGCTACAGTAAGCCAGAGTAAGGCGGGAATCGCTACAGCAAGCCAGATTAAGGCGGCAATCGCTACAGTAAGCCCGATTAAGGCGGGAATCGCTACAGTAAGCCAGATTGAGGCGGCAATCGCTACAGTAAGCCAGATTAAGGCAGCAATCGCTACAGTAGGCCAGATTAAGGCGCGAATCGCTACATTAAGCCAGATTAAGGCGGCAATCGCTACAGTAAGCCAGATTAAGGCAGCAATCGCTACAGTAGGCCAGATTAAGGCGCGAATCGCTGCAGTAAGCCAAATTAAGGCGGCAATCGCTACAGTAGGCCAGATTAAGGCGGCAATCGCTACAGTAAGCCAGATTAAGGCGGCAATCGCTACAGTAAGCCAGATTAAGGCAACAATCGCTACAGTAGGCCAGATTAAGGCGCGAATCGCTACAGTAGGCCAGATTAAGGCGGGAATCACTACAGTAAGCCAGATTAAAGCGGCAATCGCTGCAGTAAGCCAGATTAAGGCGGCAATCGCTACAGTAAGCCAGATTAAGGCGGCAATCGCTACAGTAAGCCAGATTAAGGCGGCAATCGCTACAGTAAGCCAGATTAAGGCGGGAATCGCTACACCTAGCCAGATTAAGGCGGGAATCGCTACAGTAGGCCAGATAAAGGCGGCAATCGCTACAGTAAGCCAGATTAAGGCGGGAATCACTACAGTAAGCCCGATTAAGGCGGCAATCGCTACAGTAAGCCAGATTAAGGCGGCAATCGCTACAGTAAGCCAGATTAAGGCGGCAATCGCTACAGTAAGCCAGATTAAGGCGGGAATCGCTACAGTAAGCCAGATTAAGGCGGCAATCGCTACAGTAAGCCAAATTAAGGCGGCAATCGCTACAGTAAGCCAGATTAAGGCGGCAATCGCTACAGTAAGCCAGATTAAGACGGGAATCGCTACAGTAAGCCGGATTAAGGCGGTAATCGCTACAGTAAGCCAGATTAAGGCGGGAATCGCTACAGTAAGCCAGATTAAGGCGGCAATCGCTACAGTAAGCCAGATTAAGGCGGCAATCGCTACAGTAAGCCATATTAAGGCGGGAATCGCTACAGCTAGCCAGATTAAGGCGGCAATCGCTACAGTAAGCCAGATTAAGGCGGCAATCGCTACAGTAAACCAGATTGAGGCGGGAATCGCTAAAGTAAGCCAGATTAAGACGGGAATCGCTACAGTAAGCCAGATTAAGGCGGCAATCGCTACAGTAAGCCAGATTAAGGCGGCAACCGCTACAGTAAGCCAGATTAAGACGGGAATCGCTACAGTAAGCCAGATTAAGGCGGCAATCGCTACAGTAAGCCAGATTAAGGCGGCAATCGCTACAGTAAGCCAGATTAGGGCGGGAATCGCTACAGTAAGCCAGATTAAGGCGGGAATCGCTACAGTAAGCCCGATTAAGGCGGGAATCGCTACAGTAAGCCAGATTAAGGCGGGAATCGCTACAGTAGGCCAGATTAAGGCGGCAATCGCTACAGTAAGCCAGATTAAGGCGGCAATCGCTACAGTAAGCCGGATTAGGCTGGAATCGATACATTAGGCCAGATTAAGGCGGCAATCGCTACAGTAAGCCAGATTAAGGCGGCAATCGCTACAGTAAGCCAGATTAAGGCGGGAATCGCTACAGTAAGCCAGATTAAGGCGGGAATCGCTACAGTAAGCCAGATTAAGGCGGGAATCGCTACAGTGAGCCAGATTAAGGCGGGAATCGCTACAGTAAGCCAGATTAAGGCGGGAATCGCTACAGTAAGCCAGATTAAGGCAGCAATCGCTACAGTAAGCCAGATTAAGGCGGCAATCGCTACAGTAAGCCAGATTAAGGCGGGAATCGCTACAGTAAGCCAGATTAAGGCGGGAATCGCTACAGTAAGCCAGATTAAGGAGGCAATCGCTACAGTAAGCCAGATTAAGGCAGCAATCGCTACAGTAAGCCAGATTAAGGCGGCAATCGCTACAGTGAGCCAGATTAAGGCGGCAATCGCTACAGTAAGCCAGATTAAGGCGGTAATCGCTACAGTAAGCCAGATTAAGGCGGCAATCGCTACAGTGAGCCAGATTAAGGCGGGAATCGCTACAGTAAGCCAAATTAAGGCGGGGATCGCTACAGTAAGCCAGATTAAGGCGGGAATCGCTACAGTAAGCCAGATTAAGGCGGCAATCGCTACAGTAAGCCAGATTAAGGCGGCAATCGCTACAGTAAGCCAGATTAAGGCGGGAATCGCTACAGTAAGCCAAATTAAGGCGGCAATCGCTACAGTAAGCCAGATTAAGGCGGCAATCGCTACAGTAAGCCAGATTAAGGCGGCAATCGCTACAGTAAGCCAGATTAAGGCGGGAATCGCTACAGTAAGCCAGATTAAGGCGGAAATCGCTACAGTAAGCCAGATTAAGGCGGCAATCGCTACAGTAAACCAGATTGAGACGGGAATCGCTACAGTAAGCCAGATTAAGGCGGGAATCGCTACAGTAAGCCAGATTAAGGCGGCAATCGCTACAGTAAGCCAGATTAAGGCGGCAATCGCTACAGTAAGCCAGATTAAGGCGGGAATCGCTACAGTAAGCCAGATTAAGGCGGGAATCGCTACAGTAAG
>OZ024905.1:9884945-9912364 GCA_964017125.1 Flabesymbios commensalis
CAACGCCATGGGAATGACAGGTCGACAAGATGAGGGGTAGAATACCATACTTGGGCCGCCTTAGCCGTGGCGGCTAGTTCTGTGGGTAGCATAGCAGCATGTATGTCTGCTACGAGGTCTGGATCAAGAGTGCGGCTAAAAGCTCGCGGAAAGTACGTGTCGGTGAAGCCTGATGGGAGTAGGAGGTCGTCAACTCCCAATCCCGTCCAGCCCCACCGGCCATGGGGAAATCGGTTGCTGGCCACACAGACTGGCTCTTGCGATTTCATAAATAGGCCTCTACAATTCTTGGCTTAAAAAACAACAACTGGGCCGTCTAAAATTGGATTATTATACAATAAATGTATACTTTTATTTTGGAAAATACGAAGAAACAACATAATTATTATTGAAATAAGGCTTGTTTTTTTCTTCTTACAGTTGAAGGCCCATACCCAGGCTAAAATCAGCAAAAAATCTGTGATTTTATTTTGGCTTCTTAATATGACCATATGATGTAAGCATGTCCATAGACTAGAAGTGCAAAAGTTTTTAAATTGTTGTGCTGCGCATTTACCAGTTAGGCTAGATATAGAAACGAAATTCATCATTTCTTATTTTGGACTACCATGTCAAAAAGAAAAATACGTCCACAGTCAGATATTTTCTTATTTTTTTAAATGATGATAATTTGCGATAGTAATCCTATATGTGTTTTGTATATGCGTCTTTAAATTTAGATTATCATATAGATATGCTCCCAATAGTATTTAATAACGTTCACTTTGGGTATGTCACAGTCATTAACCAGGTACGGGTTCAACCGTTTTTAAATGGCCACCCATTTAAAATCGACCGTGCGTTTATAAGCACTCGCAGCGCACTTCCGGCAAGTGTATTTAAACACCTGGGCGTTTATTAACGGTCGGCCAATATGACTGGCTAACTGTACATTTTATTCCATATAATATCAGGTATTTTCTCTGAATTATATCAGATTTGGTATATTGTATAAATTGACACAACACATAACTACTTAGTAATGGACTTGGAAGCAGAGTCTGTGAAATACGATGCTTTAATTGGTAAATATTGAACAAGTTAAGACATATTCATTATATTTGTTTATTCAGCGTATTTCGCATTTTTGCTTCTTCAGGATACAGTGATGAATACAGGGTGGTGCTGCACATTTTATTCCAAGTTATTTGATTGTGCGTTGTGAGGTCATAGAAGTGGGTACATATTGTTATTGGTTATGGAGTATAATGCTGGACGTTGATTGGTTGAGAATTGGCCGGATGTTATGAGAGTGGTGAGTTCGGAAAGCCGCATGTTGATTTGGTGTGTGCCGGATGCATGGTAGTCCAGGTGCGGATCATGTTTTTGGTAGGCTATATGTGGAGATAGGGTGCGATATTATAGGTGTTATTGTGATGTGGTGGTAATGTGTGTATCATGTGTAAAGTGGTTGATCTGTTTGATGAAAGATAAATTCTGGAGTAGTATCAAAGCTAAGCGCAGGAAAAAAAGTAACTCCTTTTTACAACCAAGTAAACTGGCAGATTATTACAGTTCTATAATGCAGGACAACGCTGAACTCACAGAAGAGCAGCAACGAATATCAATAGATGTGCATAATAAATATAAAAATAATGAACAATATGTGACTGAGTCCTGTATGATTAAGCCAAGCCTCGTTAGTGATCTTATAAGTCGCCTCAAACGGGGCTCCTCTCCGGGGGTCGATGGCATATGTAGTGAACATTTCATCTATGGGAATAGCCCCACTTTGTGTGAGATACTGTCATGTTTCTATTCAAGTGTCCTCAATAGAGGCTGTGTACCTAAGTCCTTCCTGAAAGGTATTTTAATTCCAATTTTTAAAAAACCCACTCTCAATCCGGATGTACCCGAAAATTACAGACCCATACCGCTAAGTTCGACTCACTCTAAACTGATCGAGATGTTAATAATGCCGAAGGATGAGCTCTATGATACCCAATTCGGATTTAGATAATCCAGAGGTACCTCTATGCCTTGTGTTCTTATCAATGACATTGCGTCGTATTTTAATGACAGGGGCTCCCCTTTATATATCTGTAGTCTGGACGCCGCAAAGTGTTTTGACTCGATATGGCACGGCGCCCTATTGTATAAGCTTTGGGAAAAGCTTCCACTATACCACTGGCTTCTTATGTATAGATGGTACAATAATTTGAAAGCTGTATTCAGGTGGAACGGAGAATGTAGCTATTCATTTAATGTCACACGAGGAACTCGTCAAGGCAGTAGGTTATCTCCTCATATATTTGGTATATTCATCAATGACCTCCTAATTGACTTATCAACTAGTGACCATGGTGTGCATGGTGTGCAAATAAATTTGAGTCATTTGCCTATGCGGATGATATAAATTTATTTAGTGCAACCGTTCCTGGCTTACAGAAAATGATAGATAAATGTCTAGTTTATTCAAACACTTGGAGGTTTAAAGTCGGTATCAAAAAGACTAATTGTATATCATATGGGCAAACAATACTAAAGTGTGAGTCAAAATGGTCGTTAGGCCAGGTACCTATTGACAATGAGGATAATATTGAAATTTTAGGCATGATTTTATCCAGCGATGGAAAATGCATCAATCAGGTCGACAGCAGAATTTTAAATTGTCGTAAGTCTTAATAATGTTGGTATGCCATACCCTGGCCTTGCAGTTGATCTGAAGCTCCACTTATGGCACACCATATGTCGCCCTATTCTTACTTTCGGGCTTGAAACTGCTTATTTAAATAGAGCAATGTATGGTAAGCTCGAATCGCTTCAGGGTTCAATCGTCAAAGCTTTTCTTGGTCTGAGTAGGTACTCTCATCACTCCAATTTGCTGACGGCTCTTGATATCTTACCTATTGAAGAGAGTATTAAATCTATGTCCGTACGCCTGATGAAAAGGATATTTTTAGTGAATTCTCCAGTACGGAGTCTGTGCTCTTTTTTTATGTCTAAGTATTTATTAACCGGAAAGTACAGTAAAAGTACGCTTCTTGGCAGACTACTTGACATGGGTTTATCACCCCTTATCTCTGCACCCTCAACATTTAAATATACGCAAAAGTATTCTGCTAGAGACGGGATGGTAGACTCATTGCAAGGCGTGTTGTATAGAGCTGACTTTCTGAATAGAAACTCTACCGGACATAGTTTCACTAAATTATTGACCCGCTTTTAATACACATACTGTGATATTTCTTATCTGTGATACGTTTGTATGAATGTAATATACAATATAATATGTTTTCCTCACTTGTGTGGGTTTTAATGAATAAATAATAATGTGTGGTTTGTTTGTGTATAGATTGGTGATTGTAATAGTAACAAATCAAGTATAGATTATCTAGGAATTATTAGCGTTTGAATTATCATGGTGGGTGTGTATTTTAGTGGACTCGCCAATGGGATGTGTAGGTCATCTCCAAAAATATATTTTCTGACCACCGACCCCCACCTCCTTAAAGTGTTATTGCTAAAAAATGTATACGTTTCCGGTACAATCTGCTAATACAATGAGGTGGTGGACTTTTGATATATTTGTCTATGTTGTTCCAAGAACATATGCTGAATTTTCAGCTTGTTACGAATTTGTTCCGGGTTATTATCTAATACCGCTGGACTACATTGGCCTTATAATTCGTATGCTATTCAACGTGGTTAAAATACAAACAATGACGTATGTGTTGATCTCTTTATTTTAAGTAGATGATACACAAACATACAAATACATAGTCATTTAGATAACACAATTATATAAATAAAAACATTTTAATGATACCCTTGCTCTATACTAGCCATTATAACTAAAAATGTTCGACAAAAACGTTAAAAAGCCTCTTTAAAAGCAAACTTTAATACAACGCACAGTCAAGTTGCATCCAACATTTTTTGTCAGAAAGAATCTACTCAGCTGTTGATTGGATTCTGCCTGGGATAAATTGTCGGGTGTATTTTTGTGATGACAATGAGTCACCTATCACATGTGGTTGTTAATTGACAGATTGTGAAGTTTCCATTTTAGCGATTTTTCCCCGAGATGGAGACTGTGGAAAAACGCAGAAATCTCTGATTATAGAAGGTTTGTACAAAGCTGTGACCCTGCAAAATTACGATTGCTCTTTACTTTTCCAATGGAAAAAGATTTTAGATAAAATCAAAGATTATAGGTTGTTTAGTTATATGCGCCCCTGGTTTAGTTCAACAGACCGTGACCTCAAGTCATCTGACCGTGACCATAGTTCAACATACCGTGACGCCAGGTCAACAGACCGTGACCTCAAGTCATCTGACCGTGACCATAGTTCAACATACCGTGACGCCAGGTCAACAGACCGTGACCTCAAGTCATCTGACCGTGACCATAGTTCAACATACCGTGACGCCAGGTCAACAGACCGTGACCTCAAGTTATCTGACCGTGACCATAGTTCAACATACCGTGACGCCAGGTCAACAGACCGTGACCTCAAGTCATCTGACCGTGACCATAGTTCAACATACCGTGACGCCAGGTCAACAGACCGTGACCTCAAGTCATCTGACCGTGACCATAGTTCAAAATACCGTGACGCCAGGTCAACAGACCGTGACCTCAAGTCATCTGACCGTGACCATAGTTCCACATACCGTGACGCCAGGTCAACAGACCGTGGCCCCAGCTCGATAGACTGTGACCGCAGGTCATCTTATCGTGACCACAGGTCATCTGACCGTGACCGCAGGTCATCTGACCGTGACCCCAGGCCATCTGAACGTGACCCCTGGTCACCAGACCGTGAACACAGGTCATCAGACCATGACCCCAGGTCATCTGATAAGTACATAATACATATAATTTCTTCATCAAAGTATCGTGCGATTTTGTAAACGCTATTTCCATGTATTAAAAAGTCCAACAGTCATGAAAATTCTTCAAAATTATATTGATTATTTCAAAAGTTGCCCATAATTTTGACATGTAATGAAACTATAGATTAAAAATTTAATTCGATGGGTTATAGAGGGACGTAATAAGTTTTATTTTTACTACATAACAAATTGTCTAACTTTTAAAATATTTAATATATTTCGCAAAATTTTCCGAGCTGTTGGGCGTTTGGTAGAACATACTAGTTAATCGGTTTATAGTTGACAGATAAATCATAGAAAGCATGTTCTACTGGAATTCTGTCACCAGCTATAGTTAGGTCCGTGTTAACCCTGGGTTGCCCAAATCACCTCGCAGCAGACCCGGTCACAGTGACCGTCATTTAATTTACACAGCAAGCTGGGTAAAAACGACTTCCCAACAAACACGACACATCTACCCGATGCTTGACCAATGTTGGGCCAACAAATATTTCAAATGCCTTTTAAAACTAGGCTATTCTCATTCAAAAACATGCAATATAGCGTTTTGATCGAAATTTTGTGGCGCTTCACGAACTGAAGTGTCTATTTTAAAGTTCTCTGATTACACCCTGATTAAAACCCTGTGAGAATCACCCGCATCAGCATTGTAATTGTACAAGCCGCAAAAATCATTAAAAACATTTGCTACATTATGTGAGGTACATCCATTGTAATTAATCTTATTTGCATATAGTTATTTTTCATGTCATTTTTTACAAAAATCCTCAGTTTTTTCAGATTTTTCTATACTATCTTGAATCCCCCGTTTTTTCAGATTTTTCTATACTATCTTGCCAATATTGAATACTGCATTCTTTTTAGAAAATAGAGTTAGAGAAACTATATGCCGGATGGCTTAATATGCAGATGTCAAGATTAAATCAATGTCATAATTACTAGTATTCATCGGAATATGGTAATATACTTGATAGATGGTAAAAACATTAATTCCAACCCCCAACACCGGGGGATACAGACATTTTGTCTCTATATCTCGTTTAACCCTTGTCCTGCTATTCCCGGATATATACGGGGTTAAGGATGTTTTAAAGCAATAAAAATATCACTTAATTTTGATAAAATAGTTTTTAATAGACGCTTTGTTGATCCAATAATTTAATTTTAGCCATGTCTATTTTTCATAAATAGTAATATTTTTCGTCATTTGAAGCTGGAAATTTACGCTAGCAATTCCAGCTTCAAATGACGAGAAATACAATTGAAACAATTCAGCAGGACAAGGGTTAACTCATTTGTTAACCTCTTACGAATCAGCATCATATGAATACAAATATTTCAGTTATTCATTCATACACTTATGCTATACAATATACTAGTTACAAATAACACGTGTTCTAATAAATATAAAAACATAATTTATCTCTATGATACCCTTATAATTCGTATGCTATTCAACGTGACTATAATACAAACATAACAATAGCATAGCATAGCATAGCATAGCATAGCATAGCATAGCATAGCATAGCATAGCATAGCATAGCATAGCATAGCATAACATAGCATAACATAACATAACATAACATAACATAACATAACATAACATAACATAACATAACATAACATAACATAACATAACATAACATAACAATGACGTATGTGCTGATCTCTTGGTTTTAAGTAGATGATACACAAACATACAAATATGTAGTCATTTAGATAACACAATGATATAAATAAAAACATTTTAATGATAGCCTCGCTCCATACAGCCATTATAACTAAAACTGTTTATAGAAGATATGTTTGTACAAGCTGTGACCCGGCAAAATTACAATTGCTCCTAACTTTTCCAATGGAAAAAGATTTAGGATAAAATCAAAGATTATAGGTTGTTTAGTAATATGCGTCCCTGGTTTAGTTCAACAGACCGTGACCTCAAGTCATCCGACCGTGACCATAGGTCAGCATACCGTGACCACAGGTCATCTGACCGTGACCCCAGGTCATCTGACCGTGGCCCCAGGTCATCTGACCGTGATCCAAGGTCATCAGATCGTGACCCCAGGTCATCTGACCGTGACCCCAGGTCATCTGACCGTGATTCAAGGTCATCAGACCGTGACCCCGGGTCATCTGAACGTGACCCCTGGTCATCAGACCGTGAACCCAGGTCATCAGACCGTGACCCCACGTCATCTGATACATAAATAATACATATAATTTATCCATCAAACTATCGGGCGATTTTGTAAACGCTATTCCCATGTATTAGAAAGTCCAACAGTCATGAAAATTCCGCAAAATTATATTGATTATTTCAAAAGTTGCCCATAATATTGACATGTAATGAAACTATAGATTGAAAAATTTTGATGGGTTATAGAGGGACGTAATAATTTCCACTTTTACTACATATCAAATTGTCTAACTTTTAAAATATTCAATATAATTTCGCTAAATTTTCCGAGCGTGTAGTAGAATATACTAATTAATCGGTTGACAGTTGACAGATAAATCATAGAAAGTATGTTCTACTGGAATTCTGTTCCCAGCTATAATTAGGTCCGTGTTAACGTTACCAGGCTTAACTGGGTTGCCCAAATCACCTCGCAGCAGACCCGGTCACAGTGACCGTCATTTTATTTACACATCAAGCTGGGTAAAAACGACTACCCAGCAAACACGACACATCTAGCTGATGTTTGACCAATGTTGGGCCAACGTCGTAGACGGTGAGCCAACATTGGTCAAACATTGGGCAGATGTGTCGTGTTTGCTGGGTAGGATGCCATAAAATTGAAACAAATATTTCAAATGCCTATTGAAACTAGGCTGTTCTCATTCAAAAACATGCAATATAACGTTTTGATCGAAATTTTGTGGCGCTTTACGAAGAGAAGTGCCTATTGGTATTACCACATATCAGGACGGCTGTTGCTCTCGGATCTTATTATTTGGCTTTTTAGGGCCGGTTAGGGACGTTTCCGTCGCCTTTGTTATCAGACGAGGTGGGGCCTTATGGAGGATTTCAGAGTTGCTAAGTCAACTGATTTTCTCTATGAGGTCGGGAATGTTTTTCTTCGATTGTAACTCCTAAATATGTGGTTCTAACTAGGTCGTGAGTGAAATGGTATGAACTAAATAATATAGTGAATTAAAATAAGCTGCAATGTTTTTGTGCGAGGGCCATATAGATAATAAATCACTGGTTAATTAAACAAACTTTATTGCTATTGTGTGAGTGCCATGTCCTGCGTGAATGGCACGCATAATTATTATCCGTAATTTCTATTCTTATTACATCACTAAGTCTCCAACACTCGATAATATGGATGGTTCTGATGCTATACTTTGTTGGCAGTCGACGAACCACCATGTCCGACTTTTATTAGTATGTATATATTGTGTTTCGGTGTTATTACTGTTATTACGTTGTTAAATTTGCATCACTATAGTCTATATCAGGGAATCGCCGAGTTCATAGCGACTGTGCTTGCATGGTCACATGGCTCGGAGCTACCTGTGTCGCAGATTGTCACATTGATTGTACTTGCATGATATAATATTTGATTTTTAAAAATATCGTGTAATTTTTAACATTGTCTTAATACATTCTCAAATTACTGTAGCATAATTATGCACTTGTATATATTCTAGGTTTCTACGCTTTCCAGAGTGTCTTTTTTGCTACTATATATATAATTAGCATATCATACATAGTAGCTATTTTATCTCTGGTTTTGGTGCGGGAAACAAAATGATAGACCTTATGTTACCCTGGCAATGCCTTTCAATCTTATTTTAAGTATATACCCAGTGTTTCTTATGGTAATGCCAGTTAACATGATTTTAGTTATGTATGTCATACTATGCATATTGTCATATGATTTTAACAAATTAACAATGTTGTATATACATGTACATATCTCTATTTCTATGACAAATAAGTCTGGATTGACTTTCTTTCTGTCAATAAAATATCTGTCTGTCTGTCTGTATAGTTATCTGATTAGCCTCTGATTAGAATCCTGTGAGAATCACCCGCATCAGCATTGTAATTGTAAATACCTCATTTAAAACATTTGCTACATTATGTGAGGTACATCCATTGTAATTAATCTAATTTGCATATAGTTATTTTTCATGTTATTTTTTACAAACAATCCCCAGTTTTTTTTAGATTTTTCCATGCTATCTTGCCAATATTGAATACTGCATGTTTTTTTTAGTAAATAGTGTTAGAGAATCTATATGCCGGATGGTGAAGATGCAGATGTCAAGATTAAATCAAGGAGAAAGAACGACATTCGATAGATTCATAGACCCGGATGCATGAGGCGCATAGCGTAGATTCAGATCAACGGATATCTGCCTTAGGATACACAAATAGGTACATGTTTTCCAAGATTTCATGTAGAAAATCTCAATTTCATTGTCAGTATAGTTAAACAAAACATGAAACATTCGTTATGCAGTGTTATGGTTCAACTCGTATATTGCTAATGATTAAAATCAGTTATTAATTAACTGATTGGAATTTGGTTTTATTTTTACATCTTGTTTTCTCACAAAAACTGTACTAAATACACAACGAGGAACGGATCTCTTAAGGACATGGAGATCATGTAATAATTCACATTCTTTTTTAAAGTTAATGCCAGAATCATAGTATCCGTGCTCTGCAAATATATCTATAATGGGTTTATTTCGCCTGTTGTTTATTTCAACAATCCATACTTTGACAGGGATTGACCAGTCCATGGTTTTTAAAGCTGAATATTCAGATCCTTCTACGTCCAGAATGAAGAAGTCTATTTGTTTTAATCCTGCTTGCTTTAACAATGATCCCAGAGGGACACATGGTACCTGTATTACAGGTACATTTTCAGGCCGCCTGGGTTTCATATTTTCACCAATTAAATGCCCCATTGCCAATCCGCCTGTGAAATTGATCGCCCCACCAGGACAGTCTCCAGCGGCTACTCCAAAACTTGTGGTGTTAGGGCGATTTTTTATCACGAGTTCGTAATTTACAGGATTAGCTTCAATCAGTAAACCTTTCCAATTCAGGTGTCTCTCAAAGAAAAGTGAAACGCTTAGGCTGAGTCCATCAAAGGCACCCATTTCTACAAATGTACCACCACATTTCAGAGACTCAGAGAAGAACTGTTTAAAGACAACGAAATCTTCCCCACCTTGACTGTGGAATGTGTACGGCTCCTCCAATAAACATTCTGGAATAAATACAGAATAGGAATTAATAAAAAGCGAATTATTTAGCAATATATATTTATTACCGGAATTCTTCCTATTAAGAATGCCCAGCATTGCAATCGGATCGTTGTGGTTAAGAATAAAAAAAAGTACAGTACTAAATTTAATTTGGTGACATCAGAAATATGTAAACATATAAATGAACAGGTCTTTTCAGTTAATTTTAACATTCAGTCACATTTGTTTTGATGTCACCGGAAAGAGCGATAAATGATCTTTATATTGCCGCTGCTAATAGCATTTGTAATATTGCATGCTATTTGTTGGATGGTAATATACACCAGATGTCGCAGGCTACCTATCCGAAACCACTATTTTAGACAGCAATAATTAGAAAAATGCTACCAGGTGATGTGTACATAAAAATCATATGGTGCACATTAAAATCATGAATCTGCTTATATTCTGACTAAAATGATACTATTTTTATTTGATTCGAATTCTGACCTTGTCAAACGGCAGCCATCTTAGATTTTACCCACAATGCAATGTCTAAGCTACTTTCTGATCACACAAATAAATCGGACATACATGAAAAATCAATGGTAGACACCGAGATAGTGAATCTGCTTCTGTATTGTCGAAATCATATCAATTTTTTGTTTTGACCACCTTCCACAGATGGCGGCCATCTTGGATTTAACTCGTAATGCAAAGTGTAACGTTCGGGCCACACCACTTTGTCACGCATACCTGCATACCCTATGGTACACACCCAAATCAAGATGTTGCGTCTTTTCTGTCGAAAATGATAGCAATTTATTGTTTCACAATGTACAAATGGCGGCCATCTTGTATTTTATCGCTGCTTGCCGTCCTAAATAGGAAATAATGTTGGGCTTCTAGGCTGACTTTGATCAGAATGAACCACTGAGCCCTGAATAAGTCATTTGGTGCTTATATCCGCCCTGGGCGGGAGCCCTAGGGTGGTGGTTAGCACCGCTCCTTTTCACGCTAGAGTTCGGGGTTCGGTTCCCGGTCTCGGCGGTTTGAAAGAAACAAAATGTTTCTTCCCCATCCACGTGTGAAACACAGTATTGTGGAGAGCCTCCGTGACCGAGAAGTAAGGTGCTCAGCCTCGGACCGCCAGGGCTCGAATTTCGTGTCCTGTGTTTGGAGGGCAGTGTCATCTCATTCATCTCACCATCCTCAGGTGGCTCTCCTGGCCCAGTTCTGCCTATATGTGCACAAAGGCGATCTAAAACCCGATTCATTTCATTTTTATATCCGCCCCGTGACGATAATCCTAAAATTGGATGATATAAACCCTTATCCTGCCATGCTAATTTATTTAAATTTTCAGCAACTTGAAGTTGTGTCTCGCTACCGCGACTCACAACTTCAAGTGGCTGAAAATTACTCATAATTGTTTAATTTATATTTATTTATTTACTAGGCTTTATATACACAATTATGTACAATAAACGTACAAATATGCAATTGTAAGTAAAATGTGTACATCAGGATGTCGAGTACAGGTGACCAGCACCCTAACTAAGTTCGACATCCAGGATAAAATTTATCTACACTTAAAATTATATTTAAAAGTAAAATTAGGGCACAAATATTTGCAAATCTTGATGTTTAGGCTATGCATACATTTCATTCCCAATAACAGGTGATTTGGTCGACTAAAAAAATAGCAATAGTCGCGATCAGCGGGATAACGGGTCAAGCCACCAGACTAATACTGGTAATAACACAAGGGCTTCTAATTCTTGCTCTTTGGGTAACAAAACAAGCCTATCAGCAAAAATATTGGTTGCCAAGGTAAACAACTGATTTATAATTACGAGCTACCAATTGTATCATTGGAGACCCCGGGACATACATGGGAACCGACAGCTTCTTCGTGATATATGATTTATATTACCGTCCCACAACTACCATGCGAACTATATACCAACTTAAAGAAACTTAATTGCTCTTTATTATGATACCAAAACCAAACGTTTAAATCAAATAGTTTTTGAGGTACAACTAATAATGTTAAATTTATCCGAAAAGAGTTGTTCATTTCTATGCTTAGTAACGTGCTATATATATATATATATTGTATAAGGCAAATCAACCATAAAACCAGCCTGCGGAAGCAACGGTCACGGAATTAACATATATGACCCAACTAAATGACGGCCATTTTGAAAAAATGACATATTTTTGACAATATCAATCAATATATTTGGCGCTTGGAGAAAAATCTTGGCTAAGACCTTTGTGGACAATCCTTGAAAATTTCATGTTTTTGTCCAGCAAATAACACTAGGTTCAGTAAGGGAGCCCACTAATTGGTCTTTGTACTATAATTTTACCTCGTTCTACAGACGGAAACACATATTCTTAGCTATAATCTCACCTCGCTCAACAGATGAAAACACATATTCTTTAAATCGTCCATATGTAGATTTGCTGGTACTTGACCAATGTTGAGGGAAATAGTTCTTCTTTATATATTCGTGTCTCAAGAATAGACAGAAAACAACCAGCAATACGACAGGGGTGATCTGTGCGTACCGTGCCATCTTCACTGAAACACAAAAAGATATGCTGACGGTGTTCGTTTGAGTGCGATATGGGAAAATACAGCACTCGTCTAATGAATAAGGAAAGCGAACACCTTATTCATTTGACATGTGCTGTATTTTTCCATATCGCACGAAAAATAAATAACGTTTGTATTTTCTCACACGATCACGTCACATTTTTTTATTTATTTATTAGACTTTATATGCACAAATATATACAATAATAGTACAAATATGCAATTGTAAGTAAAATTTTGTACATGAGGATGTGACCAGCACCCTAGCTAAGTTCGACATCCGCGATAAAATTTATATACATGGTAATTACATTTAAAATTACACTCAAAAGTAAAATTAAGTAGAAATATACTATACATAATTTGTGTTTCCCGCGTTAAAACCAGAGATAAACCAGAGATAAAATAACTACATATTAGTGAAAAAATAGCAAAAAAACCCTCTGGAAAGCGTAGTAACTTATCAAACAACTACAAGTAGAGCAATTTTTAAAAGCATGCAACTTTATACATGATAATTACACTTAAAATTAAAATTAAATAAAAATATATTTTACATAAATAATGACATAACTACCATACATTGCAGTTCAAACTACAGCAAGAGCGCGATATGGGCTGATAACGATATACATCTTACAGTGAAAACCACAACACAAAGTGTGAGAAAACTAACTATCACCTTATAAATATGTAAAACTCAACCCTATGCAGCTGGTGGTGTGATCTCAGAGTAAATAAATAGTGTACAAGATTAATAACATCACCATTATTCTACGATTCCTCCTCATATTATATTTTTACATATTAGACCTGAATTATTTAAAAACAACAGAATTAGTCCAGTCATTTTACTAATACAACTCAGAATAGGTGCAGCATTATTGGTTTCATTGCAAAACGTCTCAACTGGTATCCCTAGAATAACATATCCAGTAGATGGATGGGAAATATATTTTTTCGAGGTACAGAGATATATGTCATTTCTCATATTTTCTCAGTGCGGAGATCGACTTTAGACGTCATATTCTGACGTCTAAAGTCGGTCCTATTTTCTGATGTCTTTTTACATTTATTCGACTATAGACTTGGTAAGCACCGTTAAGCTCGAAAGTAAGATCTGAAATTTGACCTGACTGTCCCTTAATAGGCATATATTGTTCTCCTAAATGTCCCCATGTGTCGAGTTTTGCCGCAAAACGGCAAAAATTCAAGATAGCCGACATTGGCAATTTTGAATAAAAATGATTTAGGCCTAACTAAGAATCCGATAACCAACTCAACCTACTTTTGGAAAAAGTTGCATCTCGCTATTTCCACTAATGGCAATTTTTTATCTTGATAGTTTGAAGGTCACAAAAAAAGGTTATTATTGTTACTGATAGCTAGAATGACATTATCAACACCAGGGGTGCATAATACAAAGAATCCTAACTCTGATCCTATCTCAACTTTCTCTCATTTCCATTGCAAAAGTTAGGATTGATCCTAGCTTTTGTAATGGAAACAAGAGAAAGTTGAGATAGGATCAAAGTTAGGATTCTTTGTAATATGCACCCCAGAAATGAACTGAGCGCTACAGAGTTATTCAGAAACGACTCATCACATGTAACTGTGTGACCTGCACTAGTAAACAAAGTGTATTTCACCATTACCGTTGGTGATCATGTTTTAAACCCAACCTTCAGGTTGTGTTTGAAAGTAACGGAAGCCTACAATTGTAATTTGAAGCCAAGAAAAGGGTTTCACGCCACAAAATTAGTCAGAAATGACACTTGATTATCGAATTCTTTTAAAAAGTTAACACAAACGATTTGTCAAAACAACCCTACTTATTTCTTGAAAAACGTTATTATTGAATGTTTTCAAATGAAACACGTATTATTTGCCGGAAATTGTGTTATAACTTTAATAAAGCTAGTATTATAATTTAAACGGATAACATACGTGTATCTCAAATTTACATCTTACAAATTCACTTCGGCATGATACGGATCACAGTGTCAGTGTCTTGATTTTACGAGAGTCTACAATAGGGATTTTGAAGCTGTCAATCAGTAGGCCCTATGCGAAGATAATTGATGAATTAAAAGCATGATCTTTTATTAGTAATCACATACTGTGGCCTACTGTGCGCAATGACATAACCTCGCATGTATTATAACAATTTGTTGTATTTGAAAATAATTTTGTTTTACAATATTTGTCGCTAATTATAATGCATATAGGCTTACCCGCACAACACGTTAGCCTAATGCTACGGTAATATTTAGCCGGTGTCGCAGGCAGTGTCCAACATTACAATGGCATTGGGTCAACGTGTAGTGTTAAAGGATAGGCCGTATACACGATTACTTGTTCATATTACCAGTGATCACAGGCAATTTAAAGTTTCCAATGACCACATTCTTTTTAAGCAACATGGCGGCTGTAAATGTGTTTGAAAATTATTAACATCATACTCTATTATAACAATAAAATAGTTGCGATTGTCAGCATATTAACGGAACTTATTCAACTGAGATTCCCTTACTTTTTGCAAATGTAAACGTTCCATCGTAGGACAAGAATGATATAAACAAGAATAACTATGCTCTTTTAGTTTTTCACATATGATTTTTTGTAGAAACACCACAATAATGCAGAAAAAAATGACGGAAAAAAAGAGGTTCGCAACTTATTTTTGATTCACACGCACCTTTGACACTGGCACAAAAAAATCATCTGCTGGAATATGAACAATAATAGTATACCAACGCCCTCGACATTAAATTATGTTCCCCTTTTAGAGCGATATAGGAAAATACAACACTCGTCCAATGAATAAGGTGTGAGCCTTTAGGCGAACACCTTGCTCATTGGACATGTGCCGATATCACACGAAAAATGAACAACGTTTGTATTTTCTCACACGTCCATGTTACACATGACATAACTGTCATACATTGCAGTCCAAACTACACTAGAGAGCGAAATGGACTGATACCGATGTACGTCTCATAGTGAAAATCACAGCACAGAGTGTGAAAACAATAATAACATTGCAATGATTAAATCTTGCATACAATATCCTTATGTGAGCCGAGTAAATTATACTTACCGAGATTTTTATGGATCCCGTTGATTTCTGGCGCTCTGCCGCTCAACGCGAATTAAAATGTGTTTAAAAGGTGAGCGCTCACCGTTCTGTCGCTCCGCTGAGCGCCAGCGCACACGTGAAAGCTCTATAGGCCTACATATTACATAAGGTTTAATTGCCAAAAGCACCGCTCTGCCGCTCTGCCGCTCTACCGCTCTGCTCAGATCAGCGGGCTGGGAGACATGTGAAATCTGCTATAAAACCCTTTCAAGCCTGAATTTACCATTTTCATCCACTAACAACTGCGAATTGCTGTCACAATTCGCAACTTGTATTGGATGAAGATGACTTGCGCTGGATGAAACATTAAAGAAAATTGCCAGATATTGGAAAAACAGTTTCATGAAAAATTTTCATTTCAAAACCCATAGTTGTAGGAAAATAATACTGTTTTCAGGGATATAAAATGATGCTTTGATACATTGTGAGGGCTTAAAGAGTTAGCGATATGTCAACCCGTCGCCGCTCAGAGCTCGACAATAATAATTAATTAATTAATTAATTAAAAAAATAATTAATTAATTAATTCAAAATGAACACGAACATGACACAGAATTGCGTACACTTAATTTACTTCTTTGTCATTTTCGTGTTGATTTTGAATGATATGGTTCTTTTTAAAGTGAGAGACAGCTCATAGATAACTTCTACATATGTAACCAGACAATACACTAGACATAATTATTGTATGTAGGGCTACTGTGATTTATCTTCATGCTACTGGGTGATTTAACCGGCACCATACAATGTAGGGATGTGGAATTGATCACCGTGCACCCCCCTCACTACTCACCCCACACCAACTTTTTTAAGGTCTGATATTTCCAAAACATGACATGGCCTATGTTTTATGAATCCAGATATAGATGCTTAAAAATGAGTGTTAGTTACATTAATTAATGTCATACATATTTTTTAATGAAAGAATATTGCAGCCTTTCATGAATATGTCCACTTAGCCTGGACTGAAATCTGAAACATGGAACTTTGCTCGGGATTTTAGCGTATACATTTCGATCAACTTGTTTATGATATTTTGACCGTTCTCATGGATTAGACAAAAACATGACATTGGTTTTGTGTTTCTATGTTCATAATTGGCGATAATATAGCGGAAATCTGATTTTTTCTTATCAGTGGCGGCCATCTTGTATATTTCATTGATGGGCAAAGTTGTTCAGTTGGGATATAAAGATGTAAGAAATCATCATCAATCAAAATCAACATGCGCATGACACAGCATTCTAAGCCGGGGCTGGAGAGTTATTGTTCATCAAGTACAGACCAATTATCACGGTAGGCCTATGGTACTATAATCAGTCAGGCGCGACCAAACTGTTGATTATGAGGGATTTTCATTATAGTCGGATGTGTTTTAACCCTTTAAGTCCTCACGATGCATTCAAGCATCATTTTACATCCCTGAAAATAGACCTAATTTTCCTACAACCAAGGGTTTTAGAACGAAAATTTCCTTGAAACTGGTTTACCAATACATGGCAATTTTCTTCAATTTTTCACTTACATCAAGTCATTTTCATCCACTACAAGTCGAGATTTGCGAGATTGTAGTGGATAAAGATGACTATGGTTAACTCAGGCTTGAAAGGGTTAAGTCGGTTAAAACTCTCGGAGCTCTACATTCTTAACTTTGAAAAAGGCCTCCGCCTTCGGCCTCGGCCCTTTTTTCAAAACTAAGAATGTAGGGCTCCACGGGCTTTATCCTATACGTAAAATGAGCCGTATCTACCACAAGCAGGTCGATTTGTATGGAAGATCACACCTGTGGCACTTCAGTGAACCTCGCCGCTTGGGGAGCCACGCTGCCCTCGCTTTGACCTATGCCTCGCCATGCAGGGCAGGTACCCCGGCCCACCGCCCATGGCAGGTACACGGTCCATGGGCTTTCACCTCGCCATGCCGGACAGGTACCCCCATGGAATTTCACTGCCGCCGACGATCACCAAATGAATTGTATCTTTGAATCAGAATTGACCACGGATGACGCAGCTGGTGATGTGGAAGATTTTCACTTCAAACTATCAAACTATCAAAACATTGTATTATGCGGCAGCACTGAAAGGGTAAAATATTAATAATGGCCGTAGACCCATACCATAGGTATTCAAATGAAGCGGAGCGAGCAAAAATATATTTATGATTATTTCAAATTGAAAAAAAATTGCTGTCTCGGTTAATTTGGGCGGGGGCCCTAGGGTAGTGGTTAGCACCGCTGCCTTTCATGCCAGAGTCGGGGTTCGGTTCCCGGTCTCGGCGGTTTAAAAGAAACAAAAATGTTTCTTCCCCATCCACGTGTGAAAGTAAGTATTGTGGGGAGCCTCCGTGACCGAGAGGTAGCGTGCTCGGCCTCAGACCGCCAGGGTTCGAATTTCGAATCCTGTGTCTGGAGGACAGTGTCATCTTAATCATCTCACCATCCTCAGGAGGTTCTCCTGGCCCAGCTTAGCCTATATGTGCACAAAGGTGGCCTAAAGCCCAGTTCATTTCATTTAATTTTGTCTCGGTTAATTTACAAATATTTGGCCCTTTAAGGGTTAATGATCTGGCTTAGGCTACTGTAGCGATTCCCGCCTTAATCTTGCTTACTGTAGCGATTCCCGCCTTAATCTGGCTTACTGTAGCGATTCCTGCCTTAATCTGGCTTACTGTAGCGATTCCCGCCTTAATCTGGCTTACTGTAGCGATTCCCGCATTAATCTGGCTTACTGTAGCGATTGCCGCCTCAATCTGGCTTACTGTAGTGATTCCCGCCTTAATCTGGCTAGCTGTAGCGATTCCCGCCTTAATCTGGCTTACTGTAGCGATGCCCGCCTTAATCTGGCTTACTGTAGCGATTGCCGACTTAATCTGGCCTACTGTAGCGATTCCCGCCTTAATCTGGCCTACTGTAGCGATTCCCGCCTTAATCTGGCTTACTGTAGCGATTCCCGCCTTAATCTGGCTTACTGTAGCGATTCCCGCCTTAATCTGGCTTTTTGTAGCGATTCCCGCCTTAATTTGGCTTACTGTAGCGATTCCCGCCTTAATCTGGCTTACTGTAGCGATTGCCGCCCTAATCTGGCTTACTGTAGCGATTGCCGCCTTAATCTGGCTTACTGTAGCGATTGCCGCCTTAATCTGGCTTACTGTAGCGATTGCCGCCTTAATCTGGCTACTGTAGCGATTCCCGCCTTAATCTGGCTTACTGTAGCGATTCCCGCCTTAATCTGGCTTATTGTAGCGATTCCCGCCTTAATCTGGCTTACTGTAGCGATTGCTGCCTTAATCTGGTTTACTGTAGCGATCCCCGCCTTAATCTGGCTTACTGTAGCGATTCCCGCCTTAATCTGGCTTACTGTAGCGATTGCCGCCCTAATCTGGCTACTGTAGCGATTGCTGCCTTTAATCTGGCTTACTGTAGTGATTCCGCCTTAATCTCGCTTACTGTAGCGATTGCCGCCTTAATCTGGCTTACTGTAGCGATTGCCGCCCTAATCTGGCTTACTTTAGCGATTCCCGCCTTAATCTGGCTTACTGTAGCGATTGCCGCCTTAATCTGGCCTACTGTAGCGACTCCCGCCTTAATCTTGCTTACTGTAGCGATTCCTGCCTTAATCTGGCTTACTGTAGCGATTCCCGCCTTAATCTGGCTAGCTGTAGCGATTCCCGCCTTAATCTGGCTTACTGTAGCGATTCCCGCCTTAATCTGGCTTACTGTAGCGATTACCGCCTTAATCTGGCTTACTGTAGCGATTCCCGCCTTAATCTGGCTTACTGTAGCGATTCCTGCCTTAATCTGGCTTACTGTAGCGATTACCGCCTCAATCTGGCTTACTGTAGCGATTCCCGCCTTAATCTGGCTTACTGTAGCGATTCCCGCCTTAATCTGGCTTACTGTAGCGATTCCCGCCTTAATCTGGCTTACTGTAGCCATTCCCGCCTTAATCTGGCTGGCTGTAGCGATTCCCGCCTTAATCTGGCTAGCTGTAGCGATTCCCGCCTTAATCTGGCTTACTGTAGCGATTGCCGCCTTAATCTGGCTTACTGTAGCGATTCCCGCCTTAATCTGGCTTACTGTAGCGATTCCCGCCTTAATCTGGCCTAATGTAGCGATTCCAGCCTTAATCTGACTTACTGTAGCGATTGCCGCCCTAATCTGGCTTACTGTAGCGATGCCCGCCTTAATCTGGCCTACTGTAGCGTCCCCGCCTTAATCTGGCTTACTGTAGCGATTCCCGCCTTAATCTGGCTTACTGTAGCGATCCCCGCCTTAATCTGGCTTACTGTAGCGATTCCCTCCTTAATCTGGCTTACTGTAGCGATTCCCGCCTTAATCTGGCTTACTGTAGCGATTGCCGCCTTAATCTGGCTTACTGTAGCGATTGCCGCTTTAATCTGGTTACTGTAGTGATTCCCTCCTTAATCTGGCCTACTGTAGCGATTGCCGCCTTAATCTGGCTTACTGTAGCGATTGCCGCCTTAATCTGGCTTACTGTAGCGATTCCCGCCTTAATCTGGCCCACTGTAGCGATCCCCGCCTTAATCTGGCTAGCTGTAGCGATCCCCGCCTTAATCTGGCTAGCTGTAGCGATTCCCTCCTTAATCTGGCCTACTGTAGCGATTGCCGCCTTAATCTGGCTTACTGTAGCGATTGCCGCCTTAATCTGGCTTACTGTAGCGATTCCCGCCTTAATCTGGCTTACTGTGGCGATTGCCGCCTTAATCTGGCTTACTGTAGCGATTCCCGCCTTAATCTGGCTACTGTAGCGATTGCCGCCTTAATCTGGCTACTGTAGCGATTCCCTCCTTAATCTGGCCTACTGTAGCGATTCCCGCCTTAATCTGGCTTACTGCAGCGATTCCTGCCTTAATCTGGCTTACTGTAGCGATTCCTGCCTTAATCTGGCTTACTGTAGCGATTACCGCCTTAATCTGGCTTACTGTAGCGATTCCCGCCTTAATCTGGCTTACTGTACCGATTCCTGCCTTAATCTGGCTTACTGTACCGATTGCCTCTTCAATCTGGCCCACTGTAGCGATTACCGCCTTAATCTGGCTCACTGTAGCGATTCCCTCCTTAATCTGGCTTACTGTAGCGATTCCCTCCTTAATCTGGCTTACTGTAGCGATTCCCGCCTTAATCTGGCTTACTGTAGCGATTCCCTCCTTAATCTGGCTTACTGTAGCGATTCCCGCCTTAATCTGGCTTACTGTAGCGATTCCCGCCTTAATCTGGCTTACTGTAGCGATTCCTGCCTTAATCTGGCTCACTGTAGCGATTCCCGCCTTAATCTGGCTTACTGTAGCGATTCCTGCCTTAATCTGGCTTACTGTAGCGATTACCGCCTTAATCTGGCTCACTGTACTGATTCCTGCCTTAATCTGGCTTACTGTAGCGATTGCCTCCTCAATCTGGCCTACTGTAGCGATTACCGCCTTAATCTGGCTCACTGTAGCGATTCCCTCCTTAATCTGGCCTACTGTAGCGATTCCCGCCTTAATCTGGCTTACTGTAGCGATTCCTGCCTTAATCTGGCTTACTGTAGCGATTCCCGCCTTAATCTGGCTTACTGTAGCGATTACCGCCTTAATCTGGCTTCTGTAGCGATTCCCGTCTTAATCTGGGTTACTGTAGCGATTCCAGCCTTAATCCGGCTTACTGTAGCGATTCCAGCCTTAATCTGGCTTACTGTAGCGATTCCCGCCCTAATCTCGCTTACTGTAGCGATTCCCGCCCGTATCTGGCTTACTGTAGCGATTCCTGCCTTAATCTGGCTTACTGTAGCGATTCCCGCCTTAATCTGGCTTACTGTAGCGATTGCCGCCTTAATCTGGCTACTGTAGCGATTCCCGTCTTAATCTGGGTTACTGTAGCGATTCCAGCCTTAATCCGGCTTACTGTAGCGATTGCCGCCTTAATCTGGCTTACTGTAGCGATTGCCGCCTTAATCTGGCTACTGTAGCGATTCCCGTCTTAATCTGGCTTACTGTAGCGATTCCAGCCTTAATCTGGCCTAATGTAGCGATTCCTACCTTAATCTCGCTTACTGTAGCGATTCCCGCCTAAATCTGGCTTACTGTAGCGATTCCCGCCCTAATCTCGCTTACTGTAGCGATTCCCGCCTTAATCTGGCTTACTGTAGCGATTCCAGCCTTAATCTGGCTTACTGTAGCGATTCCCGCCCTAATCTCGCTTACTGTAGCGATTCCCGCCTTAATCTGGCTTACTGTAGCGATTCCAGCCTTAATCTGGCTTACAGTAGCGATTCCCGCCTTAATCTGGCTTACTGTAACGATTCCCGCCTTAATCTGGCTTACTGTAGCGATTGCCGCCTTAATCTGGCTACTGTAGCGATTCCCGTCTTAATCTGGCTTACTGTAGCGATTCCCGCCTTAACCTGGCTTACTGTAGCGATTGCCGCCTTAATCTGGCTTATTGTAGCGATTCCCGCCTTAATCTGGCCTAATGTAGCGATTCCAGCCTTAATCTGACTTACTGTAGCGATTCCCGCCTTAATCTGGCTCACTGTAGCGATCCCCGCCTTAACCTGGCTTACTGTAGCGATTCCCGCCCTAATCTGGCTAACTGTAGCGATTGCCGCCTTAATCTGGCTTACTGTAGCGATTCCCGCCTATTCTGGCCTAATGTAGCGATTCCAGCCTTAATCTGGCTTACTGTAGCGGTTCCCGCCTTAATCTGGCTTACTGTAGCGATTTCCCGCCTTAATCTGGCTTACTGTAGCAATTCCCGCCTTAATCTGGCTCACTGTAGCGATTCCCACCCTTATCTGGCTTACTGTAGCGATTCCCGCCTTAATCTGGCTTACTGTAGCGATTCCCGCCTTAATCTGGCTTACTGTAGCGATTCCCGCCTTAATCTGGCTTACTGTAGCGATTGCCGAGTTAATCTGGCTTACTGTAGCGATTCCCGCCTTAATCTGCTTACTGTAGCGATTCCCGCCTTAATCTGGCTTACTGTAGCGATTCTCGCCTTAATCTGGCTTACTGTAGCGATTCCTGCCTTATTCTGGCTGGCTGTAGCGATTCCCGCTCTTATCTGGCTTACTGTAGCGTTTCCCGCCTTAATCTGGCTTACTGTAGCGATTCCCGTCTTAATCTGGCTTACTGTAGCGATTCCCGTCTTAATCTGGCTAGCTGTAGCGATTCCCGCCTTAATCTGGCTTACTGTAGCGATTCCCGCCTCAATCTGGCTTACTGTAGCGATTCTCGCCTTAATCTGGCTAGCTGTAGCGATTCCCGCCTTAATCTGGCTTACTGTAGCGATTCCCGACTAAATCTGGCTTACTGTAGCGATTCCCGCCTTAATCTGGCTTACTGTAGCGATTCCCGCCTTAATCTGGCTTACTGTAGCGATTGCCGCCTTAATCTGGCATACTGTAGCGATTGCCGCCTTAATCTGGCTCACTGTAGCGATTACCGCCTTAATCTGGCTTACTGTAGCGATTCCCGCCGTAATCTGGCTAGCTGTAGCGATTCCCGCCTTAATCTGGCTGACTGTAGCGATTCCCGCCTAAATCTGGCTTACTGTAGCGATTCCCGCCTTAATCTGGCTTACTGTAGCGATTCCCGCCTTAATCTGGCTTACTGTAGCGATTGCCGCCCTAATCTGGCATACTGTAGCGATTGCCGCCTTAATCCTGCTTACTGTAGCGATTCCCGCCTTAATCTGGCTAGCTGTAGCGATTCCCTCCTTAATCCGGCTTACTGTAGCGATTCCCGCCTTAATCTGGCTAGCTGTAGCGATTCCCGCCTTAATCTGGCTAACTGTAGCGATTCCCGCCTTAATCTGGCTTACTGTAGCGATTCCCGCCTTAATCTGGGTTACTGTAGCGATTCCCGCCTTAATCTGGCTTACTGTAACGATTCCCGCCTTAATCTGGCTTACTGTAGCGATTGCCGCCTTAATCTGGCTACTGTAGCGATTCTCGCCTTAATCTGGCTTACTGTAGCGATTCCCGTCTTAATCTGGCTTACTGTAGCGATTCCCGCCTTAACCTGGCTTACTGTAGCGATTGCCGCCTTAATCTGGCTTATTGTAGCGATTCCCGCCTTAATCTGGCCAAATGTAGCGATTCCAGCCTTAATCTGACTTACTGTAGCGATTCCCGCCTTAATCTGGCTCACTGTAGCGATTCCCGCCTTAATCTGGTTTACTGTAGCGATTGCCGCCTTAATCTGGCTCACTGTAGCGATTGCCGCCTTAATCTGGCTTACTGTAGCGATTGCCGCCTTAATCTGGCTTACTGTAGCGATTCCCGCCCTAATCTGGCTAACTGTAGCCGATTGCCGCCTTAATCTGGCTTACTGTAGCGATTCCCGCCTTAATCTGGCCTAATGTAGCGATTCCAGCCTTAATCTGGCTTACTGTAGCGGTTCCCGCCTTAATCTGGCTTACTGTAGCGATTCCCGCCTTAATCTGGCTTACTGTAGCAATTCCCGCCTTAATCTGGCTTACTGTAGCGATTCCCGCCTTAATCTGGCTTACTGTAGCGATTCCCGCCTTAATCTGGCTTACTGTAGCGATTCCCGCCTTAATCTGGTTTACTGTAGCGATTCCCGCCTTAATCTGGCTTACTGTAGCGATTCCCGCCTTAATCTGGCTTACTGTAGCGATTCCCGCCTTAATCTGGCTTACTGTAGCGATGCCCGCCTTAATCTGGCTTACTGTAGCGATTCCCTCCTTAATCTGGCCTACTGTAGCGATTCCCGCCTCAATCTGGCTTACTGTAGCGATTCTCGCCTTAATCTGACTTACTGTAGCAATTCCCGCCTTAATCTGGCTTACTGTAGCGATTCTCGCCTTAATCTGGGCTTACTGTAGCGATTCCCGCCTTATTCTGGCTTACTGTAGCGATTGCCGCTGGCTTACTGTAGCGATTGCCGCCTTAATCTGGCTTACTGTAGCGATTGCCGCCTTAAATCTGGCTTACTGTAGCGATTCCCGCCTTAATCTGGCTTACTGTAGCGATTCTCGCCTTAATCTGGCTAGCTGTAGCGATTCCCGCTCTTATCTGACTTACTGTAGCAATTCCGCCTTAATCTGGCTTACTGTAGCGATTCCCTCCTTAATCTGGCTTACTGTAGCGATTCTCGCCTTAATCTGGCTAGCTGTAGCGATTCCCGCCTCAATCTGGCTTACTGTAGCGATTCCCGCCTTAATCTGGCTAGCTGTAGCGATTCCCGCCTTAATCTGGCTTACTGTAGCGATTCTCGCCTTAATCTGGCTAGCTGTAGCGATTCCCGCCTTAATCTGGCTTACTGTAGCGATTCTCGCCTTAATCTGGCCAGCTGTAGCGATTCCCGCCTTAATCTGGCTTACTGTAGCGATTCCCGCCTAAATCTGGCTTACTGTAGCGATTCCCGCCTTAATCTGGCTTACTGTAGCGATTCCCGCCTTAATCTGGCTTACTGTAGCGATTCCCGCCTTAATCTGGCTCACTGTAGCGATTCCCGCCTTAATCTGGCTAGCTGTGGCGATTTCCGCCTTAATCTGGCTTACTGTAGCGATTCCCGCCTTAATCTGGCTAGCTGTAGCGATTCCCCGCCTTAATCTGGCTAATGTAGCGATTTCCGCCTTAATCTGGCTTACTGTAGCGATTCCCGCCTTAATCTGGCTCACTGTAGCGATTCCTGCCTTAATCTAGCTTACTGTAGCGATTGCCGCCCTAATCTGGCTTACTGTAGCGATTCCTGCCTTAATCTGGCTCACTGTAGCGATTCCTGCCTTAATCTGGCTTACTGTAGCGATTGCCGCCCTAATCTGGCTTACTGTAGCGATTGCCGCCTTAATCTGGCTTAGGCTACTGTAGCGATTCCCGCCCTAATCTGGCTTACTGTAGCGATCCCCGCCTTAATCTGGCTCACTGTAGCGATTCCTGCCTTAATCTGGCTTACTGTAGCGATTGCCGCCCTAATCTGGCTTACTGTAGCGATCGCCGCCTTAATCTGACTACTGTAGCGTTTCCCGCCTTAATCTGGCTTACTGTAGCGATTCCCGCCTTAATCTGGCTTACTGTAGCGATTGCCGCCTTAATCTGGCTTACTGTAGGGATTGCCGCCTTAATCTGGTTTACTGTAGCGATTGCCGCCCTAATCTGGCTCACTTTAGCGATTCCTGCCCTAATCTGGCTTACTGTAGCGATTCCCGCCTTAATCTGGCTTACTGTAGCGATTTCCCGCCTTAATCTGGCTTACTGTAGCGATTGCCGCCTTAATCTGGCTTACTGTAGCGTTTCCCGCCTTAATCTGGCTTACTGTAGGGATGCCGCCTTAATCTGGTTTACTGTAGCGATTGCCGCCCTAATCTGGCTTACTGTAGCGATTCCCGCCTTAATCTGGCTTACTGTGGCGATTCCCGCCTTAATCTGGCTTACTGTAGCGATGCCCGCCTTAATCTGGCTTACTGTAGCGATTCCCTCCTTAATCTGGCCTACTGTAGCGATTCCCGCCTTAATCTGGCTTACTGTAGCGATTCTCGCCTTAATCTGACTTACTGTAGCGATTCCCGCCTTAATCTGGCTTACTGTAGCGATTCTCGCCTTAATCTGGCTTACTGTAGCGATTCCCGCCTTATTCTGGCTTACTGTAGCGATTCCCGCCCTAATCTGGCTTACTGTAGCGATTCTCGCCTTAATCTGACTTACTGTAGCGATTCCGCCTTAATCTGGCTTACTGTAGCGATTCTCGCCTTAATCTGGCTTACTGTAGCGATTCCCGCCTTCTTCTGGTTTACTGTAGCGATTGCCGCCCTAATCTGGCTTACTGTAGCGATTCTCGCCTTAATCTGACTTACTGTAGCGATTCTCGCCTTAATCTGACTTACTGTAGCGATTCTCGGCCTTATCTGGCTAGCTGTAGCGATTCCCGCTCTTATCTGGCTTACTGTAGCGATTCCCGCCTTAATCTGGCTTACTGTAGCGATTCCCGCCTTAATCTGGCTTACTGTAGCGATTCCCGCCTTAATCTGGCTCACTGTAGCGATTCCCGCCTTAATCTGGCTAGCTGTAGCGATTCCCTCCTTAATCTGGCTTACTGTAGCGATTCTCGCCTTAATCTGGCTAGCTGTAGCGATTCCCGCCTTAATCTGGCTTACTGTAGCGATTCCCGCCTTAATCTGGCTAGCTGTAGCGATTCCCGCCTTAATCTGGCTTACTGTAGCGATTCTCGCCTTAATCTGGCTAGCTGTAGCGATTCCCGCCTTAATCTGGCTTACTGTAGCGATTCCCGCCTAAATCTGGCTTACTGTAGCGATTCTCGCCTTAATCTGGCTTTACTGTAGCGATTCCCGCCTAAATCTGGCTTACTGTAGCGATTCCCGCCTTAATCTGGCTTACTGTAGCGATTCCCGCCTTAATCTGGCTTACTGTAGCGATTGCCGCCTAATCTGGCTTACTGTAGCGATTCCTGCCTTAATCTGGCTCACTGTAGCGATTCCTGCCCTAATCTGGCTTACTGTAGCGATTGCCGCCCTAATCTGGCTTACTGTAGCGATTGCCGCCTTAATCTGGCTTAGGCTACTGTAGCGATTCCCGCCCTAATCTGGCTTACTGTAGCGATCCC
>OZ024905.1:9912564-9940525 GCA_964017125.1 Flabesymbios commensalis
GGCCCACTTCCCATATGTTACTAACTGTAGGTGGGCCTATTCCGGTAGTAGTACTACTACCGGATTATGCCCACCTGCCATATCTAAGTGACTGTAGGTGGATCTAATCCGGTAGTAGTATATAATGGTAATATGAATAGGCATGCCTAGAAAGCGAGCGGAAATTATTATGAACTAAAGTAGGGGCTCATGTAATGACATATGCTATAAGTATAAGGCAATGTAACGTGAGGATAACGTGTAGGCTAGACTACCTAACAAATGGCGGGCCCTGTCGCAGGGTGTTGAGCAATCCATATATTGTCGGAAGGCCCAGGCAGCCCACTTACGTGCTAGCTTAGGTCTAAACCAACTGGGTCTAAACCAAACAAAGAAACAATTATATGGACCTGCAACACTGACTGAGTTAGATCACACTACTATTTACAGAAATGTAGCGTTATCTACATCGTCATTGTTTAAAAAGAACAAAAATTAATCTTATGAATATACGATTGCCGAAATATAGACTGATCTGCCAATACCCACAATTTGATGAGTCGTAGGGGGAAATGTTCATGTGGCTATAGTGATACACATCAACTGTCCTACCCACTCGCTAGGTGGTACCACAATCAGACTGAGCGATAAAACGGGAAAGGTACGATAGGAATATCTGTCTCAGTATGATGCCAGTGAGGTTGAACTTTGACATCTGAACAGAAAATAAACAAACAAGATGTCAGCGCCCATGAACATGATCAGAGGCATGTTGGACCACGAAATATCAGTCCTGACACTGTGCCTGTGAGTGTTAAAAATCAAATCTAATTTTGCTAGTCACTGACCACACGCGTTGCTGTAAGAGCTCGCTCCCGCGAGCTGGGGCCCGAAGCCCCGCTCGCTAATATTTTACTATCTTTAAACTGTAATGTTAGTGATATGCCTTGTTTTTTTGTTTTTTAGTTATTTAAAGGGTGTATAAGTTTCCGCAATTTAAAACAATTTCTATGGGAATTAAAGGGTGGATAAGTTTAGGCCCACCCACCATATCTAAGTGACTGTAGGTGGGCCTATTCCGGTAGTAGTATTACTACCGGATTAGGCCCACCTTCTGTCACTTAGATATGGTGGGTGGGCCTAATCCGGTAGTAGTATATAAAGGAAATATTCTACAATCTTAAAACTGTAATGTTATTGATATGCCTTTGGGGAAAAGACCCCCTGGGGAAAAGGGTTTTCTTTTGGGGCCCGGGAATAAACAGCAAATAGGGGCTTGGATAATTTTTGGGGGTAAGTGGGAAATTTAAAACAATTTGAACAAATTTCTATGGCAATTAAAGGGTGGATAAGCTTAGGCCCACCCACCATATGTAAGTGACTGAAGGTGGGCCTAATCCGGTAGTAGTACTACTACCGGAATAGGCCCACCTACAGTCACTTAGATATGGTGGGTGGGCCTAATCCGGTAGTAGTATATAAAGGAAATATTCTACAATCTTTAAACTGTAATGTTATTGATATGCCTTGGGGGAAAAGACCCCCTGGAGAAAAGGGTTTTCTTTTGGGGCCCGGGAATAAACAGCAAATAGGGGCTTGGATGATTTTTGGGGGTAAATGGGAAATTTAAAACAATTTCAAACATTTTCTATGGGAATTAAAGGGTGTATAAGTTTAGGCCCACCCACCATATCTAAGTAACTGTAGGTGGGCCTATTCCGGTAGTAGTACTACTACCGGATTAGGCCCACCTTCAGTCACTTAGATATGGTGGGTGGGCCTAATCCGGTAGTAGTATATAAAGGAAATATTCTACAATCTTTAAACTGTAATGTTATTGATATGCCTTGAGGGAAAAGACCCCCTGGGGAAAAGGGTTTTCTTTTGGGGCCCGGGAATAAACAGCAAATAGGGGCTTGGATAATTTTGGGGGGTAAATGTGAAAATTATAACAATTTATAAAATAATTCTTTTATTAATGGGTGTATAAGTTTAGGCCCACCTACCATATGTAAGTGACTGGAGGTGGGCCTAATCCGGTAGTAGTACTACTACCGGATTAGGCCCACCCTTAGTCACTTAGATATGGTAGGTGGGCCTAATCCGGTAGTAGTATATAAAGGAAATATTCTACAATCTTTAAACTGTAATGTTATTGATATGCCTTGGGGGGAAAGACCCCCTGGGGAAAAGGGTTTTCCTTTGGGGCCCGGGAATAAACAGCAAATAGGGGCTTGGATAATTTTTGGGGGTAAATGGGAAATTTTAAACAATTTGAAGTTTTTGTTAGGATTTAATGGGTTTATAAGTTTAGGCCCACTTCCCATATGTAAGTGGCTGAAGGTGGGCCTATTCCGGTAGTAGCACTACTACCGGATTAGGCCCACCTGCCATATCTAAGTGACTGAAGGTGGGTCTAATCCGGTAAATAGCAAATAGGGGCTTGGATATTTTTTGAGAGTTGATGGGAAATTTAAATAGGGGGTCTTTATCTTTTTCCTTGTGATTTAAAGAGTGTATAAGTTTTGGCCCACTTACGATATGTTAATTATTGAGGATGGGCCTATTCCGGTAGTAATACTACCATCAGATTAGGCCCACCTGCCATATCTAAATGAGTGGATAATTGACAAGTAGTATGTAAAGGGTTATCGTCGACTGAGCTGTTGAGGTACAATGTGGCTGTGAGTGTTTTTACCTAACACAAAACGTTTAGACAATGTCGGATTAATGTCAGATTAATGACAGGCGTTGTGCGACGCGGGGCCAACATTTAATCATCTATTTATAATAAATGAGACATTACGTTTTACTAAGTGACGCAAATGTTAAATATATGACCATCATTTAGTTATAATAAATGAGATATTACGTTTTATTAAATGACGGGAATGTTATATAAATATGACCGTCATTTAGTTATATAATAAATGAGACATTATATTTTACTAAATGACGGAAATGTTATATATATTTGTCCGTCATTTAGTTATAATAAATGAGACATTACATTTTACTAAATGACGGAAATGTTATACAAATATGACCGTCATTTAGTTATAATTGTGTTAGATTGTGAAGACTAAAGTCGATCCCGCGCTGTAAGGGTTAAACAATAATTATCACTAGGCTATTTATACTTTATCATAAGTATAATATTATACTTTTTTCACCTAAACTTAAGTGCTTTTTATACATTTTTGATACTTTTTTGCAAGAAAATACTTCTTAGACTTAAATACTTTTTTCTAGTGAAAATCACTTTTCATTTAGTTACTGTCAACTGGGGTAACTTTGAACACTGTGCCTTTTTGTATCAAAGTGAAATATTTGATATTTGTGGGTAACAGATAATTTTTCAACAAATTGTATTGTATTCAATGTTACCCCTAGTGAGAGGTAACTTTGAACACCGAAGTAAGTGGTTGGTTCGAGATGTGCAATTTGAGTTACAAATTTAAAAATAATAAATTAGAAGGAAAAATAGAAGGGATTATTTTCAATCCATTTGACTTTAAAATACCAAATAGGCCTACAGCCACCTTATAGATGGATTTCTATTAATTTTTTTTCTAATTTTTTGGGGGAATGGTTAACATATGTATGGGGTAACTTTGAACACCAAAGTAGGTACCTCAATTGTTTCACTTGAAAAAAATTGAACATCCATGTTGGATATGTTAGTAAGTTTTTGGTTACTTCCCTTCGATGCCGAAATTACACAGGTTTTTTACATTATTTATAAATAGGTTTAAGCCTCCTCAAGAAAAAGAACATGTTCAAAGTTAATACCACTCCACAGTTTATGATTTTTTGTTTTACCAAGCCCAAGAAAATGAATTTGAATTGAAGATAAATACTTCATATACACATTGTCACAACAGCATACCCTACATTTTGTCACCATAGAAACAATAATGAGCACTGTAATTACTCACGTAGGATAAAAAATTTGCGGCATTCATACTGCTGTACCAAAATGGTCGCCATTTGTAAATTTGTTGTGAATGTGCTTGAAAGGCTGATCATGGTTAATTTAATGCAATATATTGAAATATATGGTTATAATGTAATTTGATATATTTTTTATTAGATATATATTACCATGTTGACAGAAAATAAAATTTTATCTTTTGCTATTTAAATTGGTGTTCAAAGTTACACCCCTGTTCAAAGTTACCCCAGTTGACGGTATTTGTTTTATTTACTGTTTATTTATATTGTTAACATTACAAAATTTTGGTTAACTTATTTTTCTGAGGTTCTTGTATCCAATTTTAAATTGAATATGGACACAGAGTAAGCTACTGTGCAAGCAAACTCCAAGGAGTACCCACATCACTCCAAATGAGACCAGTTTTTATGACTTAAATAAAATGCGGTACACATTGATGATTCTGCCTCTTTTCAAAATCAAAACAAGCATGTTTTTATTATTTTTTTGCGTGTGCACCCCGAGTACTACGGTAGGCCTGTGTCAGAAATTATGGCATGCGATTTGAACCTGAAAATTGCACTGCATTTAAACATGCTTACACACAAAGGGTCATGCTGAAACCACATGCATGCCCAAAGATGCACTCACATAGTCTGACATAGATTACACTTTTTAAATGTATGCTAACCATGATGCTTTAACCTTTTACCCCGACGCTTCAGTAATTCCCATGATGCTTTTCCGAATGCCATGATGCTTCAGTAAAATCATTTAATGCTCTCCCCAAACTGCCATATTATCAAATGCTTATTTTTTTAATTTTTCAGTCCACACATGGCTGCAACAATGGTCATTCTAAAACGGTTTATAGTCAATATAAAGCTTATTTACAAATGAAACACAGACCTTATGGTTTTCCTTAGGACTTTTGACTTTAATATTCTACATTGTCAGAAAAAATAACATGTACCAGTGCATACAATGGATACAAATTAGTTCTATGAGTTACTATAAGGTATATATATAAAGACGTGTTAATTTTTTTTCGGAGGTGGGTATGCCTCCGGACCCCAGACTATGTGTGCCGCGCTGAACTCGAGCCACCAGTTACCATGATGCTTTCTTATTTTTCTGGAGGAAACCCTGATAGTGAATGTTGTTGTTTGTTGTTTAAATATGTCATGCACTAATGACTAATAATTTACACTGAATCTCAGTTATCAAGAATGTAAATTGGCAGGCAGGATTATTTATTCTTATACACAGTAACACTAGATAATTTTGATGTAATAGTCTTTTTGAAAACTTATCAAGTGATCAGGATTAACCCTTTGAACCCTCACGATGCATTAAAACATCTTTTTACAGACTTGAAAACATACTTAATTTTGCTAAAACTAAGGGGTTTTAGAAGGAAAATATTCATGAAAATATCCATGAAATTTCTACCAATACATGGCAATTTGTAAATTTTTTTCACTCACTTCAAGTCATCTTCATACACTACAAGTTGAGAATTGCGACAGCAATGCGCAGCTTGTAGTGGATGAAGATGATAATGGTAAATTCAGGCTTGAACCTCCAAATTAATTAATTTGAATTTTTACCAACATGAAGTTCCGTCTCGCTGACACAATCCACAACTTCAAGTGAGTGAAAATTATTCATATTTGACAAAGTGGAGGTCAACGATTTGAAAATTTGTTGAATAATGACACGTTTTATCTTTAATACGTTTAAAGGCCGGTATTTAATGTGCTATAAAAAATGAAAATATATGAATATTATCCGGACAGGTCCGGGGGTTAAGAAACTTGTTTGTTCAATATGATATCTTTTTCTTTTTGTAATTTCAACAGAGGACATGGAACGTCCTTGGAAGATGAGAGCTTACATGCTACAGTTGCTGGTGTGGTGGAACGAGTCAACAGACTTATCAGTGTTAAACCTCTCAAAACCAGGTAGGACACTGACTGCTGTGGAATGCTTAACCCTTTAAGCCCTCACGATGCATTAAAGCATCATCTTGCATCTCTGAAAAATGACCTTATTTAGTGAAACCTTGCGGTTTTGGAACGAAAATTTTCATGGAACAGTTTTAAAAATAACAGTAAATTTTTTCATTTGTCACCCACACCAAGTCATTTTCATCCACTACGAGTCGAGAATTGTGACAGCAATTCGCGGCTTGTAGTGGATGAAGATGATAATGGAAAATTCAGGCTTGAACGGGTTAACACAGGTTCACACAGGTCCTTGAACGGCCAAAAAGTGCTTGAATTTTGATAAAGGCCTTAACAAATAGAAGAATATATGATTTTCAGAATAGTGACTGGAAAGTCATTGGATTAAATTCAGAGCATGCAGAGAGCACGAAGTATAAAATAAATGATAGAAATAAGTGTTGTTCTTTTATGTATTCAGTAAGGCTGTAAATAGCCGGGTCCTTTAACAAAGCTTGGGGTATGCCTTCCATAACACCATTTACCTACCCAGCACTGGGCCGACTGCATCAAAATGTGGCCAATGCTGTGCTAAGATCCAGCCGTTTATGTGTACAAATAGTTTGATCGGGTTTTCACAAAATTATATTTCAAAATTGACATGTCATCCCATATAGGGCACGAAATAAGGATTGTTGGCCTGGTTGTCCGCCAGACCACCAGGTCAAGTTGTCCGCAAGATTTTTTAGTTGTCCGAATTTGGGAACATAAAAAACAATATTTATTTTTCAAATTTAATTAATTTCAAAACAATAGTTGGTCATTCCCTGCAAATCTCCTGTTTTTTTCTGATGGTAAAGAGTTCATGCGCCGTGTACAAAAAACAATTTGCATATTTTTGTAAATTTTTAGCAATTTTTGACTGGTTGTTGGACTGAAACCCTGAGACAGATACTGAGTTGACTGCAAAATGGGTTATCTAGGATGCCTGGAATGCCCTTATTTCGTGCCCTGCCATAGAGCTCTTTTATTCCTTACAGTGCGGGGATCGACTTTAGTCGACAGAATCTGCCGTCTGTAGACGTCAGATTCTGAAGACTAAAGTTGATCCCCGCACTGTAAGAGTAAAAATATTTCTAATGGCCGTAGACCCATAACTTAGGTATTCAAATGAAGCAGAAAGAGCTAACGAAGACATTTAAAAAATTGAAAAAAACCCATTTGGTTCGTAATGTTTTTTACGAATTAATTCAGCGCTTTAAAGGTTAACCCTTATGCTGCTAAATTGTTTTCTTCTATTTTTCATCCATTTGAAGCTGGAATCGCTGAAGCAATTTCCAGCTTCAAATGATGAAAAATGTTTCCATGTTGACAAAATATACTTCTTTTAAATTGAATCACAGTATTTGATTTATTGACATTTTATTTTGACTGTAACATACAGGAATATGTATATATACAAGGACTTAGCCAGAGACCCGTCCAGACATCTTTTTGACGGCCTATTTTCGGCCTGAATGTAGGAAAATATCGCCAGATTCCACCAAATTGCATTGTGAGAGGACCCTAGAGCCCATTCTGGCCATAAAATAAGTACATTTGGACTCCCTTTTATAATTTCCTGGCTAAGTCCTTGTACATATATGGTTTCAGCAGCACAAGGGTTAATAGAACAACAGCAGTTTGCTGAAGATAAATTAAATGGAAATACATTTTCCTATTTT
This sequence comes from Flabesymbios commensalis, assembly GCA_964017125.1. Taxonomy (NCBI): domain Eukaryota; kingdom Metazoa; phylum Annelida; class Polychaeta; order Terebellida; family Flabelligeridae; genus Flabesymbios; species Flabesymbios commensalis. The sequence goes on from OZ024905.1 coordinate 9,920,148, forward strand.
TGACTCCTTTCATTCGATTTACATGTCAAACTTTTATATCTGAAAACAAGACAATATTTTTTATAATACTAATTTTATTGTGGCTTGTTTAGATATAATGGTGAAGTAGGAGATGTTATCGTGGGGAGAGTTATTGAAGTGGCTCAGAGAAGATGGAAAGTGGAGGTGCACAGTAAACTGGATGCCATTCTACAACTATCTTCAGTGAATTTACCGGGTGGAGAACTGGTAAGTGTAATGCAGGCACTGCTTGTCATGAAAGCCAAGATAATTAATGTCTCAATAAGTTGTAATATATTTTTTACTTTTGTGGCAGATATTCCCTTTCGCATAAAAAATATATATTTTTTTAATTATACTTATAGCTTGCAGCTTATGGACCATATATCATTGAATTATTATTATAGATAGCTAACTAGCATTATAATATTTCATAATGAATTCAATTAATCTTTAAATTGTGGAGAATGAATATTTATAAATTTTATTTTAAACTTTAAAGGATTATATTTTGGTTTATCTAAACCTACCTCCTGTGTACTATATGTGTATTATACACAGGTGTGTACTATACACCACAGGTGTGTACTATACACAGGCATGTACTATACACAGGTGTTTACTATACTCAGGTGTGTACTATACACAGGTGTGAACTATACACAGGTGTGTACTATACACAGGCATGTACTATGCACAGGCGTGTACTATGCCATGTACAATACAGCACATACATAAGTTCTTTATTTTCTAGAGAAGGCGGTCTGAAGAAGATGAAAGATTAATGAGGAATTACTTGTGTGAAGGAGATCTTATTTCTGTATCTTTTTCATTCTTAACAGCTGGAAATAATGAACAGTTATGTCTGTTATGTGATGCTAAAATAATATATTTATGCTATATTATACTAATATTAACAGTGAGTTTTAACCCTTATAACGCTGTACATAATGTTTTTGTTTAAACCATGGAGACTAACAGGTTTTTTTCAATTTGACATCATCATGAATGTCTTAGTGAGTTCTCCTGGTTTATTTGAATACCTATGTTATGGATCTACAACCATTATAAATAGTTTAATTCTTTTAGTACTGGGACCGTTTTATACATCAGAGTCTGACGTCTACAGACGTCAGATTCTGACGTATAAAAATTGATTTCTCCCGCGCTGAAAGGTCTTGAATGTACCGAAGTTTAATGAAATCAACCAATTTGTGTAATTTCTCAGTGAGTAAACTGCTTATAAACGAAAAACATCCTGAACGATTTGTACAGGCTGAAGTACAACAAGTTCATTCAGATGGCGTGATATTCCTACACACAAGAAGTCTCAAATATGGCAAGGTTAGATTTCATGGTTATTTATCAGATTTCATTTTACTTTTGTGCTGTTAGAACCATATAAAAATTTGTTTTATAAGATTTCAAGTCCCAATGAAATGTCACTGCTATTGATGAGCTAGTTCGTGATAGTTTCTCAGTTCACCAAAGATGTACCGGTAGCTCTATTTGCAATCTTTTTTATTTCAAATTATTAAGCATCTTTTAAAGCTGGAAAATATGTTAGCAATTCTAGCTTTTAATGAATAAAACATTCAAACAAACAATTCAGCAGCATAAATGTTTAATTACAGAAAAATACATCTATCATTTGATCATTTATTTTATCTAAACTCAAAATAGGGTCTATTTTAACCCTCAAAGCCCTAAATTAAATAATTTAAATTTCCGCCCCCTTGAAGTTGTTACTCGCTACCCACAACTTCACTTGGGTGAAAATTGCCCATATTTATTAAATTTCAAACTAAAAATGTCCAAATCTTGATGTGTGATTCTCAATAATGCAGTAAAACTCGGTCCCAGCGGACACCACTATGGCAGGCCAACCGCAATTAATGGTCACAAAATAAATATCCCGATCACTTTTTCACTGCCAAGGCTCACCTAAGACCGGTCACCCCATAACGCGGTCAAAAATCCATTTTTAACCTGGCATGACGGTCAGATAGAGAATTTAAAAATGGAGTGGCTGCTCGACCAAAGTTTTAATGACTAGTCAATACTGAATGATAGTCAAATCCGGTCTACATACGTTAGCATTTGCATTTTAGTGGTCTTTTTAACAATTTCAATTGTGTTTTCATACTAGACCTAGACCTAACTTCCTGCTGACATGGTTGAGATTACTGCCGTTCCGACAGCGATCAATCTAACACACAGATTTACACGCATTAGATTCTTACTATAACGCCACCTGGTGAATATATATATGCGTTATGCAGCGTCCAGCTGTACATGTACTCAGCATAGCCTAATAACTATAGAATAGGCATACCGTAGATCAAACACCTGCACTGCTGAATTATATAAATTACCAAAATCAAATAATTCTACGTTGTAGTCTAGAGTAGGGCTACTTAAGAGTTAGAACTTAAGAGTAGAGGGTGTAATATTTTAGACAGAGCATGCAGAGGGGAATTTGGATCTTGATTTATTCAGCTAATAGTCATGCCCACTTTGCCCAAGAACTCAATAATGGCGGAATCACATTATCTCAGAGGTTCCGTTTGTAATCCCCTTCCATCCATGTTATTTTAATAGAAATTAATGCATAAATATTTTTTCCTGTATCAATATATACACATAAATAATGTTATTTGATTAATCTAGTGTTTTGTGAACAATAAATAGTTATATCTTTTGACATTACGGCAGCTGAAAATAACCCCTGACATTCATTTTTTTTTTTTTTTAATTTTTCATGAGCGGTCAACCCCTCCAACGGCCACTTTTAGCTGACATTTAGGGTGGCAGTTAATAGCAGGTTTCACTGTATTTCAAGTGACTACAAACAAATCTGATTCTTATCTGTCTAAATGTTTTTTTATTATTTACTGAATCAGAAAAATGGTTGTTGTGCTGAGGATACAGTGTATCAATTTTATTGTTTTAAATTAAAGATTCATATCAGTAAATTTTTGAATATCAATTTTATTGTTTTAAATTTAACAATTTATATCATTGATTGTTGATATTATGTTGATATAGCTTGGACAAGGGACAGTTGTCAGGGTTTCTCCTTCTCTGGTGAAAAGAAGAAAGACACATTTTCACAACTTACCCTGCGGGGCGAGCCTCATTCTGGGCAATAACGGGTATATCTGGGTGTGTCCCACCATTAACGAAGACACTGATAACACAGGTGGATTTGTACAGAACCTTGAGGTAAGTAAATAGTCGAGGCCCATTTTTCAAAAAGAGGCATTCTTAAAGTTTGTAAGGCATTTCTTAGTAGAATTTGTCATGTAGTTGTTTTCACACAATTCTGATATGCTGATTCCAAATCTGCCCCATGCCAAGCTCTATTTTTAGTTTTTCCCTTTTTAAATTGCAAAACAAAATGGCCGCCAAAATAGCAGATAAAGTCTCAATTATCATGATTATGCATCACGTCTGGGTGCACATCGGACAGACAAACTTCACTTTCGAGTTCAAAGTAACATTTTTGTTTTGCGGAATTTTATGTTCTAAGACCTGGTCAACAATCACGCAAAAAATCCAAGATGGCCGCCAATAATACAGAAAGTACCATAAAGTTTTTCTAAAAGTCATAGAAAGTTGTTTTTGGTGGCTAAATATAGGTTTTTAATACCAATAAATCTAGTACAATACAGTAATAACCTCTAACTTTTATATTACATGTAGTTTCAGGGAAAAATCCAAGATGGCCGCCAATTATACAGTACTATAACCAGTACAGTACTATAACCATTTTTCTAAATGTCGTAAGAAGTTTTTTTTGGCGCTTAAATAGTTTTCTGATACAAAAAAATTACACAGCATCAAAAAACTCAACTGCCATGTTACATGTAGTTACGGGGAATGCAAAACAAATGATTATTTAAAAACAACACATTAACTATGAGGAAATTGCACAGAAATAGCATGTGTTACTTTCATCACTGTAGCTACATAGGCTTGCTGTGTATATGTCAGATTTGCATCAATGCCTCATCTTGCATAATGATAATGCTAGAATAGTCACTCTCATCAATATATTGATCATATATTTGTGCAGCTTCGGAATTGATGTAGCGACTCCTTGATAGGACGCCATTGGCTACTTTCTCGAGGTCCTAATTCACACTTAATCAAACTAAATGTGATAGTTCTTCAGGTTGAGCAGGAAGCTTTTACACGAGAATTAGTGCAGTTGTCCATCAATGAAGCTCCAACCACAATTTCATAGATGTTTATAATATTGTTATCTGGCCAGAACTGTATGTATTGCTAAATTGGCCTAAGATACAATGGAAACAATATATCCACTTTTTGTGGCAGGGGTTATTGACGAAGAGGATACATTGAAATACTCCAAATGGCTTAAGTTCTAGTACTGGATGTTTATGAATTAATTTAAATGTCTTTCTTTTAGAATTGATGTGCTGGTGGAAGTCACTGAGACTGTTGAATGGTACGGTAAATATCACCGGTTCTAGGTTTATACAGCTAGGCATTGCTATGATAAGAATGTTTCGAAAGCAGAATAAGCAAGTTTACATCAGTTCCTACGACTACCACATTGTCAGTTTGATTGCCATAACAACATTTAACGTCCCAACATGTACCTCAGTATTTTTCACACTTAAATACATACCAGTGTTCATTGAATAGTTGAATGGCATTGTTCTTTACCAAAAGTGGTGAATTTGAACATTGAACTGAAACTGCATTGCCCGCCTACCTGATTATGTACTTTATATGTTATATTTTCATCTGAGATAACATCGCAGTGTGCATGGGAATGTTTTTGATGTAGGATACATGTGTCTTGCATAGATTATTAGATGATCAATGTTTATTACAAAAGACTATAACAGATAAGTTATAAATACTCTGTATAAATGATAATTACCCTTTCAAGCCTGAGTTTACCATTGTCATATTCATCCACTGCAAGCCGCGAATTGCTGTCGGCTTGCAGTGGATGAAGGTGATTTGAAGTGGGTGAAAAATTAAAGAAAATTGCCATACATTGGTAAACCAGTTTCATGGAATTTTTAATTCTAAAACCCCTATTTGTCATGGTTGTAGGAAAATTAAGTCCGTTTTCAGGGATGTAAAATTATGCTTTAATGCATCGTTAGGGGCCTAAAATGCTCAAAATATCTACGCTCCACTAATTCGAATAGATTTGTTTTCCCTCGTATAAAGACTAAGACTGGGTCAAGAGCTTTCTCTATATCTGGTCCAGCCTTATGGAACGCCCTGCCTGTGCCAATACGTCATGCCAAAACAATCTTAACATTCCGGAAATTACTTAAATCTCACCTATTTGACCTGGCTTTTCCACCCTAGTCCCTCAGCAGCCCGACTCCCTGTTGACGAACCTGCTTTGGCCTCGATTATGACACATGATCACGCTAAGGATTTGTGCGCCTCTGAGCTTGGTCCACTGAGGATATAGGCGCTATAAAAGTTTTTATTGATTGATTGATTGAATTATTGATTTATTGAAAGGTTCAATCTACTATGTCTGGAGGAGACATATAGTTATCAGGGACCTAAATATCTTCACGTCCATCATATGATTTCATCACTTTATATATGTTAAGACGTATTGTCTTTAACATTGATACCTCTTCCTTCAAAATAGGGTGGTCGCTCCCATACCACTTCAAGACACAACTGAACCTGTTGGGTTATTGTATATTATGTGAGAGTGAGAGCTTATATCTGATTAGAAGCATGCATGACCAGCACCTACTGATTCCTCATACATTCTACCATATCGGGCGGGGGCCCTAGGGTAGTGGTTAGCACCGCTGCCTTTCACGCTAGAGTTCGGGGTTCGGTTCTCGGTCTCGGAGGTTTTAAAAAAAATGTTTCCTCCCCATCCACGTGTGAAACTCATTATTGTGGGGAGCCTCCGTAACCGAGAGGTACCGTACTTTGCCTCAGACCGCCAGGGTTCGAATTTTAAATCCTGTGTCTGGAGGACAGTGTCATCTAATTCATCTCACCATCCTCAGGAGGTTCTCCTGACCCAGTTTAGCCTATATGTGCACAAAGGTGGCCAAAAGCCCGATTCATTTCTTTTTTTCCTACCAGATCACGACCACATCTAGGAAGTTTCTGTATTTTATGTTAATCTTCATAGAGACATCCTGATCGTGCTACGAACGGTATCATTGCCCCAATTACCACATATTCTGCATCATATCTTGTTGCAGTAGTGTACCCAATAATTTTTGGTGACTTGTTCATGACACTCTATAGCATTTAGTTGCCAAGACTAGGTTAGTTACTAACATCTTCTGAAGATGGTGTATGTTCATATTATATTTATTAATTCATCGTCAGTATTTTCAACATTACCCTAGCGTGTCCTCAACCATCAATCTTATATGCCGAAAACATATAAAAGTCAACTTCTGTACCCAATTAGAGATTTCCGATATCATGTAACTGTATTGATAGTTATTGATGGTGATATCATCTATCTCATTCAAGTTAAGGGAGTAGAAACATGTGTAGCCTACATTACGGCTTTGTGTTGATCTCGGAGCCGATGGTTGGGACTATTCGTTCAATTATTTCTGAAAACTGTGTTATCAGCGCATTAACAGGCTTTTGTACGGTATCTATTCTGATCAAAAATATAAAAATTAGGATGATACTATTATCATGATTATGTAAATTGTCAATCCGATTGAGAAACATAATTTTTATGTGATGTGCACGTTCTAACCAGCACAATATACCTAGTTACTAGAATCATAAATTGTTAAATTTAAACAACTTCTTGTCGCAATAGGAATGGAACATGTATGTGTGTCATTATTACCATGGTTATGCAGACCACCTTGATGGATTAACTTCATGTTTTGCTTAACCCTCGTACATGGCTTGGGCAGGAGGGTGCCACCCGTGGCAAACGCACATTTAAATTATTGCTTTCTTCCTTACGGTACTGTAAAAACACGATGCAGGTGTATATCACATAGGCCACATACTAATATGCCTAGAACGGATATATGGTGAGCGACAGGTTATCTAGTACTGGACAATGATCAACAATCATAAAATATTTTTTGTCAATAGTCTAAACATTTTTACAACATGCCGGATATTACGCTTGTTTCTCTCTGAATGTGAAATAATGACTTCATTAAATAAATCATTATTATTACACTGGACTACGATGTGTCGTTTTCCTGGCGTAACATTTGTTTTTTCCCCATAACTTTGTGAAATATTGATAATAGATGTTATCACGGCTCTGAATTGGTTTCCCGGGTGTGAGAAACCTATAGGTAGACACCAAAAACACATATCTACGTTATTTGGAAGCAAAGTTATGGCACATTGCCTTGAAATGGCGGCCATTTTGGATTTTGTCCTCTAGCGGCAAACGCACAAGGTGAAATTTAGGGGACTTCAAGTATGTTGCTCAGGTGGGTTTTAATACACGAAATAATGTTTTATGTTCATTGTAAGCCAAGCCGTGATGTAAAGTTGTGACATTTTTACTGATTTTGGCGGCCATTTTGTTTTTGAATTTTGAGTAGGAAAAACACAAAATATAGCTTGGCATGGGGCAGATTTGGAATCAGCGTTTCCAAATTGTGTAAGAACAACTGCATGCCAAATTCTACTAAAAAATGCCTTGCAAAGTCAGAAATTTCGAATATGAACCCTGACTAAAATGTTAACCCCTTCAAGCTTGAATTTACCATTATCATCTTCATCCACTACAAGCCGCGAACTGCTGTCGCAATTCCCGACTTGTAGTGGATGAAGATGATTTGATGGGGTTTAAAAATTGAAGAAAATTGCCATGTATTGGTAAACGAGTTTTATGGAAATTTTTGTTCTAAAACCCTCGATTGTAGAAAAATTTAGTGTGTTTTCAGGGATGTAAAATGATTCTTTGATGCATCATGAGGGCTCAAAGGGTTAATAACCTTTCAGAGCTCTGAGATAATCAATTTAAATCTTCAGGCTTTAACCCTAACAGTGCTGAAATATTTTTATGTAAACTGAGAAACCAAATTTTTTTTCTATATGAAATCATGACAAATGTCATAGCTAGCTCATTCTGTTTCATTTGAATACCTATGTTATCGTTCTAGGGCCGGTATATTTTTCAAATCACAACTTATGTTAGTGTATAAGATTTAACCCTTACAGTGCCGGGACGACTAGACTTCTGTAGACGTCAGATTCTGACGTTTAATGTTGATTCCAGCACTTTAAGAATCAAGATATTTATATTGGCCGTAGACCCATAACATAGGTATTCAAATGAATCGGAAAGAGCTGAATAAGACATTTATCATGATATCAAATTGAAATAAACCCTTTGGTCTCAAAGGTTTTTATAAAAAAAATCAGCGCTTCAGCACTCTGGAACAGTTTGGAGAGTCAGATCCGTCTGCAGAAAACCCTGACCTCTTTTAGAAGGTTGTTAAAAACTCACCTGTTTCGACAAGCGTTTGGTGACCTCACGCAGTAATTGACTTTCTTTTCACTGTCTTTCGAATGTGAAGCGCTCTGAACAGCTTCCAGCTATGCAAGATTTCATTCATTCATTTATTCAAGGGTTAAACCTTATTTCAATTTAAAAAAAACCCTGATAAAATACTGATAAAAACTAAAACAGCCCCTACAGTTGAGATCACCAGTCTGAGTGTCTCAATAAAACAGCTACTACAGTTGAGATTCCCGCTCTGAGGGTCTACTACAGTTGAGATCACTGCTTCGAGGGCCTCTATATGTTTTGTTTCAATATAACTGAATTACATGTACTATCCTATTATGATTTCATGCACATCAAAGTGCTTTTATATTTGAAGTAGTCCTAATAGTGTAAATTTGACCAAATTTATAGTATTATACCTTTCCACTAAACTTTTTCATAGTTCACAAATCTAATTTCTAGAATATTATGCTTATTTTTATGAGATTTATTACGGTTAATAAAAAATGCTATAGTATTATCACACAGTGATTATTAAATGAAGGTGTTGTATGTGTTGTATTTTGCAGCCTATCGCTCGCTCAGATCGTGAAGTGATGGCTCGATTACGGAATTGTGTTCTGGCGCTGGCTGAGCATAGAATGCTACTCTATGATACCAGTGTACTATATGCCTATGACTTGTCCTTAAAATTCCAGGTACTTGTTCTATGTAATTTTTTGGTTGAAGGAAGATATTTATACTAAATTGCGAAATTTTCGTTGTTTGTTAGACAATATTGTCAAAGAATTTTTAAAGATACTCTGATGATTGTTTAATCAGATTGAATATAATTTGTTTTAATCGTCCTGAGCCCCATCTTTTTGACTTTTAGTTAATTGCAATTGCCAAATCTTTAAATATAAAAGCTTTTTTTTTTCTAACTTTTCGTGCATCGGAGGAACGTCTAAGGTTAAAATAAACATCCAGCGTTTATTTCATTTATTAAAAATAGTAAGTCTGATTCACTAGATCTTATTCCATCATGATCATTTTATAAAAATAATATTGTGCGCCATCTCCTAATGTATCAGACACACAGTAAAAAAAAACAAAGAAAAATTACCGCCTCTCCCAGACTACTGATCAAAGAGCAAAAAAATAAAATTGGTACATGATTTTATCAATATTTTCATGTTTGTGACTCGAGTGAAGTTTAACTTTTGTGCTACTTCATGGACTAATATCTATTTCTAATATTTTCCATTCATTTGCAGTTTCAAATGAAGAAAAATAGCAGAAGTACATCTCCAAAATTTAATTATTTGCATCCACCACGAACTTTTACCATTATCAATGCCATTTCATTTGGAGCTAAACAGCATTGAAAATGAATTTATACAGTCTCAGTAGCACAAGAAATAATGCTATCTTATAATTTACAGTTCTAATAAAAAGGTACAATAATTTTTTTCTAAATATAGGTAAAAGAACTATTGCGGCCAGATGTGATGCAGGAAGTTGCGGAGTTGACGTCTCAAAGAATAGAACAAGAAAGTGGATAAACACCTTGTAACTGTAAAATTGTTAACTAACAAACTGTCATTTTCACCTACGGGTCATAGGGCAGTAAATTGAAAATGTAGGGAGTTTTTTCTTGAAATACAGCGGCTAATAAGAACAAGAATTGTAAAAATAATCAGCCCGTTACCACCTAACCCATGTATGGTAGAAGTCACATTAAACCAGTGCTGCATTTTTTTTCTACCCTAATACTTAATGAAATTTTGCAAGCAATCTGTCACATCTTACAGCAAAAACCATGAAAATTTCGTGAAATTTGAATAAGCATTCATAAGTTCGAGATTAAAACAGAATTAAATTAATGGGTTATAGAGGAGCGTCATAAGTAGCGATTTATTACATGTCAAATGGTCTAACTTTTGAACTATAAAATATTTTTTCATTACATTTTCAGAGTAATTGCTAAATTTCGTGGAAAGCGGATAATAATTTCCTGAGAAATCGGCAAAAAACATGAAATGCAGAATTGACAGGTTAATGTGACTTCTACTATAGTCAGATTCACATGAACTGTGTTGAATGAGTTTCGCCGATTTCTCAGTCAATTCTCAACCAATTGTCATAAAATTTTAAACACAATATTTTTTATTAATGGCGTGACTACCCTAAACGTTTTCGCGAAGTTTTGATGTATATTTTAGAAGTTAGACTATTTGACATGTAGTAAATAAGTACAAAAATGTTGTCCTCTATAAACCCATTAGCTTCGTCTCAGAATTTAATCACATGTCGAATGGTCGAACTTTTACAATACTTGTAAAAACTTCGCGAAACTTTCAGGGAAGTCACTACATGAATAGTGTGTGTAAAATTTCATGAAAATTGGTTAGGAATTGACTGAGAAATCCGTGAAATTCAATAATCCTGGTTGATGAATTTAATGTGAATCTGACTATATAGCATTTAATATTGCACAATAAAACGTTTGTCATCTGTTTAGTTGAGCTCCGGCCAGAACTGAGCTAAACAGATTATAACACTTTACCCACCAAGTTATCTACTTTACATTTCACTCACTTGAAGTTGTGTCTTACTGCCGCGACACACTACGGGTGTTCAATCAAATTTCTATCAAATCTTTGTCATACTGATACTAGATTATATTTACTGCCAGAAAAGGCATGTATTATTTAGTTTTTTCAATGTAGGTAAATAATTTCTATTTATGAAAACATTCTTTTAAATTCCAAGTAAAATTAAACAATCATGTACGGTACTGTAGTAGGAGGTATATCGACTATCTGAGAATTAATATGTTGTGTCAAACTAAGAATTAAATGTATGAACTATGTAATAGTTTTACCAAAACACTTCGATGTCACTACATAAAGTGTTATTAATTAGCCAATGTTGATTGTATCATAGGTAACAAATGGGAAATGTTACAATTCTCAATAACGAGCAATAACTTCCACCTGACGTAATATCGGGCTGCTGCGAGGAACAATTTAAATACAAACCATCATTAGTTAAAAAAAATCAATATAAATCCCATCTTACTGCTGAGTTTGGGCCAATGCACTCTCAATGTTAGGGCAGCATCTAAAACTGTCCCCAACATTTAAACAGTATTCAGTCAACATGCAGACTAAAAAGTTTGGGATATAAAAATTTACCAACCTCATGTTTGTTTCTAGTTTTCCCAGTTAAATTTCACCCCTCGCAAGATGACAGCTATTCTTACCTTGCATGGAATGAAGTCTAACTACACTGTAGTTCAAGTCTTGTATAAAACATGGAGGCTATTTTTCAATTCGAAATTATCATAAATGTCTTAGTTACCTCTTCCCGCTTTATTTGAATACCTATATTATGGGTCTACGACCATTATTAGTTATATAATTTAATTTTTTCAGCTCTGGGATCGACTCTAGATGTCAGAATCCGACGTCTATATGATATCAAGTTTAAACATGCTAGATTCTGATGTCTTAATTCGATGATCCCCGCGTTTTAAAGGATATAGTTGACTTATATGTTACCTAGTGGAAAGTAGGTCTTGGACAGCTGGGGTGTATAGCTACCCGGTATGACTGGGCCGCCTAACTCAAGGCCCAGTCACACTGACCGCTATTTTGTTTACACAGCCAGCTGTGTAAAAACTCGGATGCCAAGAAATTGAAACAAATATTTCAATTGCCTATGAATACTAGGCCATTTTCAGCAGGCGTGAACTTGTGGTCGTATTTAAACTATTACATTTAAAAATGGAGGTCACTGTGTCAGAGCCTTGCGATGTCATCAGGGTAGTGTATAGCATAGTCCATTTATATTTTGAATTATAGATCTGACTTTATACGACCAAAGGTTCTATAGATATACACTTTCCTTGATGTGACACAATTTCACTGGTCATTCTTGTACATTACCTGTACATATATTGTATATATCTATGTTTTATAATAAATCTATCACAAAACGTTTTTCCTTGTATTTTCAGATACTATCATCGACTTGGTGTTAGCTTTTGATAGTGAACTGAAACCTAAATTACAATATGCTATGCTGTGTGCAACCAGAGTGGCTGATATGACTTATTAAAACGACATAATAAGGCCAAAATCATCATTTTTAAAAATGGTTTCTTGATATATCCATGATATGTCAACATGTTCATGGACTAAAATTGTGTAATTTGAAAAAAAATTGTGTTGCATTAATCAGTTATAAGAGAAACTAGGATGAAATTTAATTTTAGACATGCATCTCCAAAATAAGAAATACAGGAATAACGTTATTAACCAGAATTTTGGCACATTTGCTACTTTGTCACAACAACCCACATTTACAAGACCCTCGCAATTCTAGTCTGTACATGTTCACATATTATGGGCAGAGACTGTTTATTATTATATCTCTGTTATGGGTATATCAAGGAGCCAAAATACAATTTTAGCTTGTATCATTTTTCGACCGTTTCGGTCGGTTTCGTTGAAAAGATTCATTGTAATAACTGGACTTTTGGCCTGATTGTGTCGCTTTAACATGGTTGTATCTGTACTAGTCCTGGCCCTGTCATAACGTCCCGTATACATCTGTCTAGGCATAGATTTCGACAGTTGATTTGAATATAGGATACGTCTAGAAGCAATAATCTACTAGGTGTTTTTTTTTAATTTACAGCGAATCTTAGAAATCGGCCATTTTCCTAGATCGCCGCCATGTTGCCAAGGTCAAACATTTAATTGATATAACTTTTCACAGAATAGGAGCAGCTTCATGATTTTGGTGTCTACTATAAGGTTTTCAGGTATGCCCGATCTAGTGGTGTGGTCAGAAATTACTTTAGACATTGCGTTGTGGGTAAAATCAAAGATGGCCGCCATTTTGCTAAGGTCAAACATTAAATTGATATAATTTTCAGCACAATAGAGGTAGATTATGTTTTTGGTGGCTGTTATAGGATTTTAAGGTAAGCCCGACACTATGGTGTTGTCAGAAAATATTTTCGACATTGCATTGTGGGTTTTCAGGTATGCCCGATCTAATGATCATTGCATTGTGGGTAAAAAATCCAAGATTGCCACCATTTGGCCTAGGTCACACATTAAATTGGTGTAATTTTCACACAATAGGAGCAGGTGCATGATTTAGGTGTCTACTTTAAGGTTTTCAGATATGCCCGACCTAGTGGTGTGGACAGAAGTTTCCTTAGATATTGCACTGTGACTAAAATCCAAGATGGACTTTTGCCCAAGGTCATTGTCGACAGCTGGCGATGTACACAATTTTTCAAGCTGCTCTGGTATTTGAATTTCAGCTGATATCTCGTTTAAGTCGACACATTCAACTCCTCCTGCACGTCGTGCCATTTCCCCACTTTTAGTGCATATCTCAAGGTAGCTGTCTAATATAACATGCAGACTGGTCCTAGAACAAACTGTGGAACCTGCGGATAAGACATAAAGTCCAAAATAACTGCTAAATGTCCGCAAGTAAATTGCATGTCATTATCGGTCAATTGTCCCTTCAAATGAGCCATCAGTGAGCTCTTGTTGGGTTTGCAAGGGATGTCTCCTTCAAATAATGTAGACCCAGGTAGAATATCATAGCTCAATATAGCATCTAATTGCATGCCACGCTCCCTCAAAACAAACAATTTTTTTTTTAGTTCTGTTTACAAAACGTTAATTCCGAAATTCCTTGACCGGTCGATCACCGTTCTCTGAGATTTAAAAACCTTTTGCCACTTCTTTGTCCACAAGAGTGGTAACCAACGCCCCACGATTTAGTCGTTCCGTTCCAATTCTAAAACGATTACATTGGCTTCCTGTCAAGTTTCGCATTCATTTTAAAATATGTGCAATAACTTTTCGAACCCTAAAAGAAAACCAACCTGCATATCTGGCTGATTTACTTGTTCGGCCGAAATGCTCAAAATATCTACGCTCCACTAATTTGAATAGATTTGTTATTCCTCGTATAAAGACTAAGACTGGGTCAAGAGCTTTCTCTATATCTGGTCCAGCCTTATGGAACGCCCTGCCTGTGCCAATACGTAATGCCAAAACAATCTTAACATTCCGGAAATTACTTAAATCTCACCTATTTGACCTGGCTTTTCCACCCTAGTCCCTCAGCAACCCGGCTCCCTGTTGACGAACCTGCTTTGGCCTCGATTATGACACATGATCACGCTAAGGATTTGTGCGCCTTTGAGCTCGGTCCGCTGAGGATATAGGCGCTATAGAAGTTTTATATGATTGATTGATTGATTGAAGTTGTTTGTTGATGAGGTTGTGGAGCTTGATATATGGCTGCACAATGACGTCAGGATTACCTTTTCCTATTCAAAAGTGTTCACATTTTCGTTAAGTTGATTCGCTTTGCGACCTGTATGCTCATGATGAACCCTTGTTGATTCACAATGATTCATTGACTGATCTTTCATTATTTCTCTGTTAGAGATGAGAAGAATTTCGTGAAAGATAAGCTGCCACTCAACTGTGATGGCGAGATGTTTTGTGTTACCGACAATGCCCCCATGACTTTTTGATGATCGCTGTATTTATTGTTCTAGCTTCCTATCTGGGGCAACTGCATTGAAATATCCACCAGCTTGTTCCTTCACAACAAATTGACCTGACATAAACCGCACAAAAATATGAGGATGTGTCACTTCTAGAACTCTTGTGGATTCCGGATATAAGGCACCTTAGCGCAGGTAATTATTACAGTCACTTCCCCTGAAGATTGGAAGAGAGCTTTCAACGTTGGCTATATGTAAAAGGAAGTTCCCCTCTCTGTCTGATGAAACAATATGCTTTATCGTTGTAGCTATGTGCTGGAATGTTTGTAGGTATTGGGACACCTCTGATTTTGCGAAACACTCTTTGAGAAACTTTTCAAATTGATCTTGAAGTTCTGAAGATAGTCAGTTGGCCAGAGGTGGCCAAAGAGGGTTTCGTCACCAATTGAGCGTGCATACCTAAAACCTTTTTTAGTATGTCAAGGGGACCTCTGGGCATAACTAGCACCCGGTTGTCGGCTTGCAGGTGTGTGCATGAGTTTTTGAGGGGCAAAATAAGATTTATTACGAAACCGCAAAAAAAAAATCCGTGAGAATAAATACATTTATTATAATTGAACAACAATAACACCAGTATTTTAGGGTGATAGTTATATGAAATATGCAGGATACTACTTTGTTATCATATACCATATACTGTGCAGTCAAAATAATAATATTAAACTCGATAGTTGAATGACTTAGAGGTAAAGTGATCCAAGTCCACATTTTGTCATTTTTCTATAGAAGGCTTTAAAGTTAAAATCATTTAAAAAATATATTTATTTTATTTTTAATTCAACATTTTTACGTCCATAATTAAAAATATATGGGAAGTTTTGCATTGATGTTTATTATACATTCCTACTCCCAGGTATATAATTATCAATGTCGTAAAACCCATTTCTGGCAATTTTTATTTCATTTTATTTCATTATTAAACTTTTGAAATTTAGAAATATAAATTTATTTTTAAAAGTCACAAATTAGTATAGAAACTGTCTAGTGTCTCATCATCTTGCTCCAGTAAAAATTTGGTAATGATTGACAAAGCACAAACTGATCCATAGAAGGGGTGTTTTAAAACATTTCAGCAGCCATTTTACGTATGTCTAAACTGATCCAAGTCAAAATGTCCCTATATAAACTGATGGACTTGGATCACTTTACCATTGAAGAAAGTATCGATTTTAAAAGTGAAAAAATATATTTTGTTTAATAAGTCTTGCAATTTTAAACAAATGGCTTAAATATTTTAGTATATTATTTCCTATATATTTAACTTTCCCAAAATGACAAAAACAGAAAAAATGGAATTTTGGACTTGGATCACTTTACCTCTGAGCTATTCAATTATAACACATGACATCTGGGAGAATGCATATGTATGCAAATACATGTGAAATAGATGCATAGGAATAAAGTTAGGGAGACCAGCTAAGTATACATAATTATCATAAATATAAATACTGTGGCCTCAGCTTTTAAACACAAATACATTTTCAAAGCCAATTCTACTTAACAAACCAATACAATATGATAAACCAGGAGCTCATAGTTTTTCACTTCAAGTATGAAACATGATACTGTGCTCTTGACATGTAACATACACAGAAATAACATATTAGAATTTTGGCAATTCAGTAAAACATCGAACTTCAATGTTTGAATGAGCCATATTATCCAATTAGCAATTAGGAGCATCCCATCTGATGTCTAGCAACAACTACACCGCGAATTAATACATTTGCTTGCAGTACACAAGTAGACATAGCTCTGGGCATAAAGTAGGCATTAGCTGACATCTCATTGGGATGGGCAGTGGTGGATTCAGTAATTGAAGCCAATTTGTTTACTTTAATTTCTAATACACAACACAGCTGGTACAGTCATCCTCTTATGTGCTTTACAGGGGTCCGGGGTCATGCTCCTCCAGAAAAATGTCAAACTCTAAGGCTTATAATGGTGCTTTCTGGAGCATATACAAGCCCAAATTAGTAGGGTTTTTTTTGGGGATACTGAAGGGAGGGCGCCGCTCCCTCTGGATTAGCTACTGATGGGTTGCATAATTCGATTGGGCTGATTCTTCTGGAGATGATATACCAAGGAGAGCAATATGGGTGCTGCACAGACCCTAATAAACTGTTTCGGGTTAGCCGTTCTTTGTGGATGGTTTTAAATATCTGTTGCTTTTTATCATGGAATTGAATTGACTTCTACAGCAGTTGATGATAAAAAGATAGTACTGTTTGATCACAAATTTATTCGCTTCTGTTAATTTAAATCTGCCATTTTCAACGCTTGAATAAATGGTATAGTTGATGACATTACTCATATCAACAAAGTTAGCTGATGAAGCTATAAACACATTTGCTGTGAGATGTCCGCTTCATCCTGCCTGATACATAGTATAAGAGTAAAGTTAACAGATCTATGCCACGATATGTTATGAATGTAATAGAATCAGGATGATACATTATGTCAGTAGATCTACATGCATATATGGTACAGTACTATAGTGTACAGAAACGATATTATAGAACCATAAAGTTACAATTTAATGTTAAAATATGTCATCACAATATAGCACATGACATTATTTTGTCACTATATGATGGTATAATCTTGTCACAAACCTTAAAATTTCATGTTATGGCATAATAGTGTCGTTATATGATAATCATAGTAGGGCCTACCATAATATGGAATTATAATGACAATATATGACAATAAAATCTCGGTATGACACTGAAATGGTGGGATATTCAACATTATGCAATACAATGATGATCGGATGGAGCACTACAGTGTCAGGGTGTGTTACTTTAATAAAATAATAATACTATAATATTGCACTAGTAGCTGTAGTGTAAAAATATTACATACACATCATTGTATATGGTATTAAATGTTATCAGCATACTGTCACTATAGGATGCTATATTTTTTAAATATGGAGATATAGTATTAAGATGTGATACTAATTCCCCACAACATGTTATTATAATGTATATATATGACATTAACTAGTCGATATGACATTTTGTTTAACTGTTTATGACAGTGTGAGTGGTAATAAAATTATATGTGGAGATATTGTATTCAACGTCAGCATATAATGTCAGAATATGGCTTTATAAAGTGTGATTATGTCAATATAAATGGCAATACAGTAGTGAATAGAACCTGCTGTGAGCATCCATTCTTAGGAACAGCCAACCTCCTATGCGAAGCCACTTGGTCATTCCCCAAAATGACATTTTGCATATAAATGAACCTCCTATGTGCAGCCACCTATATCGAAAGTCCACTTTAACTGTGTCGTAAGGGTGGCGTGATCAAGATCTGCTGAAGGCGGTGAAAGTGTGAAAAGTTGTGAAAGTGTGAAACGTTGTAAGTGCAATCGCTTCACACTAAGTTCCAAAGTAAGTAAAATTTAACCAAAGATCTGACATTTAAATATTCTAGATCAATGCCATTATAATGGCATGAGATTGCTGTATTATGGATATACGTGACACTTAAATATCCGCATATGTTATTATATATTTTGAGACATTAGTAAAATAATTGAGGGATGTATTGCATATTATAATGATCTATATCAGTCCTGCTATGGTGTGGAAATATGGTATTGTAATATCAGGATAAGATTTCATGTAAATATCAGAATGTCACTTTAATGTGACGATATGGCATTATATATTATATGTTGACAAATATAACCCTCATGGCTTTTATGTGGCATAGATGTAAGATGACACCAAGGTCATTTAGGGTCATTTCAAGGTCATTTTTGTTTTTCTTTGATGGCTACCGAGGATTCACATTGTTACGAACTTGGGCAAAATAATGGCTACATTTTTTTTTTTGAAATTTCTCCGAAAGTAAAGGGTTTCTGCCCTTCAAAACCATGTTCGGGTATGGATTTTTAGAGTAATCTAATCATTTGAACTGATTTTTAGGCTCAGTAGGTGATTTCGAAGACGGTGTATAAAAATAAAAAGATGTTTATTCTCAAAAACTTAGGGAGAAAAAGGCGCTGGTTTATACGCATATTTTACAACTCCTCTTTTGATTCCTGATAAAAATATTCTTCAAGTCTTCAAGTATATATATTCAATATTTGAACACCAGATCTAGAAAATTGTTAACATCAGCCCTAATTCTTTGCCATTTCGACTATGCATGTTCAGCCTGGTATAGCGGCCTCCAAAAAACTATGAAACATAAACTCCAAATTTTACAAAACAAAACAATGCGGTTTGCTCTTGATTTATCCCCCCGGACACATCTAGACATCACACATTTCCTAAAGATGCAGTGGCTTCCAGTGGATGTCAGAGTAGAACAATTAAATCTCAACATCATGCACAGGATTGTCCATGGCGGAGCTCCATGTTATCTTACTGAGAGTTTTGGTATGGTCAGTCAAGTGCATGATGTTGAGACAAGACATAGAACGTTGTCTGTCTCCCTGCCATCCACTGGGAGAAACGGATCTAAGGCTTTTAAATTAAATGGTATAAAATCATGGAATAAACTGCCTTTAAAAATAAAGAAACTGAACTCATTGGCACATTTTAAAGAAGCTGTGAGACTTTACCTAATAGATAGACTAGTTAGCGAATACAACTCAGACTTTCTATATTACCAGATTGTCCGAGTTGTATATAAATTTTGCAATAATTGTATATAATTTTTTTAATAATTATATATTAAAGCTTAGTCTAGTCATTTATGTGATAATGTTATGACTAGAAGTGTATGTTGTGATCATGGAAAAATGTTTTTTATTTATAATTTATTTTATATAAACTTTTTACAAGTATTTTCAATTAAATTTGCTGTAAACCTTTTCAGTCGCCATCTGGTCTATTTTTCAGGGACCACTATGGAAATAAGGGTCACCAGACCCTTTATAGTGTATTTTATCCCTGGTGACCAGTATGGTGGCCCTGATTGTTTTATATCATGCTTACATGTACTGTTCACTGAAATAAATCAAATATATTATAATAAAGCTATATAAACTCCTCATTATTTTTGATTTTTAATTAGTTTTTTTTCTGTGTATAATAAAGTTTATTGACCGGTAAAATTGACAATATAAGAGTGAAATCGACGGTCATTTTGAAAATAATCTGTAGCTCTAGATCAAATAATATTGTCCTAAGGTATATTAGAGTAAATCCATATTACATCCAGATTGTTTATGATTTTTAAATGAGAGTTTTCTGTTAATAATAATGTTGATTAACTGGTAAAATTGACAATTTAAGGGTGAATTTGACGGCGATTTTGAAAATACTCTGTAGCTCTAGT
>OZ024905.1:9940725-10073225 GCA_964017125.1 Flabesymbios commensalis
AAGTATAAAAGGGTTAAAGTATGAAAGGTCGCAGTTTTGTGTTCGTGTTAACCTTTTAAGCCCTAACGATGCATTAAAGCATAATTTTACATCCCTAAAACAGACCTAATTTTCCAACAACTAGAGGTTTTATTATGAAAATTTCCTTAAAACTGTTTCACCAAATACATGGCAATTTTATTTAATTTTTCAACCACTTCAAGTCATTTTTCATCCACTACAAGTCGAGAATTGCGACAGCAATTCGCGGCTTGTAGTGGATGAAGATGACAATCGTAAATTCAGGCTTGAAAGGGTTAACATACGTGGTCTGTAGTAAAATAATTAATCATCCACATGCTGAGGCTATTATGCACAGTAAAAACCAACTATCATGATCATTTAACAACCACGTCGCACAAATCAGGTCCTCATGGCAAAAATGGTGCTTACCTAATGATAAGTAGTTCCGAGATATTTATGTAAAATTTTGATGGTTTGGTGGAACCCGAATACAGCACTAGCGAAGTTTATATAATTTTGGCAAAGTTTTACATCATAAACACGATCATGCTGCGTAGTCAATCATAAATCAATTCTAATACTATTTGTTCACAATGTGTTTATTTGTGTAGTCTTCATTGTTATCTCACCCTTTCTCCGTTAAGTTATCCAATTTATATGTACGCCCACTTGAAGTTGTATATCACTATCAAGCAATTTCAAGGTGTGTATATTGCTATACGTAGGTTTTCTGCACAATCATGGCAATATAATATCACGACAGAAGAAGGATTCTTTATAGTGCGCAGTGCCATAGAGAGCACTGCACACTCCTGGCATTCAAACAGTTTGGAGCACTGTATATGCACAACCTCAATGACAAGCATCCTACCCGACCGATTTAAACCAGTACTTGAAATTCGAAACTTGAAATTCGAGCCACAATCGGTTCGAATGATCCATCGGTGCCGGCGCGATTTGTTATAAATGAACATATGAGAGACTGAGTGAATTGATGAAATTGATGTAATATCATCTCTCTGTTAATTAAGAGGATGCTAGAGTACCGCCACCCGACGGATATGTCTGTAATAAGTTCACTTTTGTCGCTAAAGATTTGTTGCGATTTAGGATTTAGCAATAGTCTATCATCATCGTGTCAGTGTTAGTTTAAACATTTTTTATTGACCAATTGAAGCAATACAGGATTGCAATACATAGGCTTTGCTCGAAAAAAAAGAAAATGAGTGATGCTTGCGGAGTCATGGTGTGAGTACTAATCTCGTTGGCAGAGCTAGAAAATGTCGTAAAACAAATGATTGGATGTGGTATTATACTGCTGTTAACATGACCTCACATATAAGCGCTTCAATACACGATGCACAATATTGTTTAATTGTATTGATTCTAAGGCATATTATGGCAGGGTGAATATTTTGATTTATACTTTGAATGCTTTACCCAATGAAGCAAACGTTTGTAAGAAAAATTAAAATATTTTGAAAATGTATATGAAGTCATTTATTATTGATCTCTATAATGCTACGTAAAACATACTTTTCGGGTCCCTATCTCCGAGTTCCCATAGTCACTTAAGTATTAAAGGTTTACAAGTGACAGATAAGACCATGTTATACCATGGTCACGAAATATGAAAAGACAGATCTGGGAAATTGGCCTAATTGTTTTCTAAATATCAATCAGCTCCGTCACTGTACTATTTTTTATTTTCGGTTATTTTTTCTCTTCGAATTTTCAATTGACGTAATTAAAGAGGTTAGACATTCCTTACCTCCTTTGTGCGTAATATTGGACCGATAATTGAGCATGCTCGCGTAACAAAGAGAAATGTAGATACTATTGTTGGCAGCATTAGTGTGCATTATTATGCATGAGCCCTCCCCCCTTGAACAAACGTTCTCAGAAAAAACAATATTGTCTTGATATGGCGGTCCCCAAAGAACCTTTGAATCGTATTAAGGTTCCGCAATGAACTCGTATCTTTACTATTTTTAGGCTTTGGAAGGAATCCAGAAAAACCTCTTTATGGCGTCTCTGGTTCTTCAAAGAACCTTTATTTTAAATTTTGACAAGCGTTCCAATAAGAACCTTCAGAGGTTCTTCACTGAAGAACCTTATGGATGAATTCAGCAAGAACCTTTAGTTTGGTTCGGTGAAGAACCTTGGAAGGTTTTGTATGTGTGACAGCGTGAGGAACCCTTAAAGGTTCTTTGAGGATCTTTTAGTTTTAAGAGTGTACTGTTGTTGCAATGTATCGGACACAAAATCATGCGCCATATCATATATGTCAGTGTTAGCGTTGGTGTTAGTGTTGGTAAGGAGTATTTTGATGGCTAGTTAAAATAAACCTGCTAAACATATTAAATACTATATCAAATGTATGTGTATTTTCATTTTTTTCAGCGCACGCGTAGAAAGCCAAAGCCAAAGCCATAAAATAAAAGCACATCATGATGACAACACAGCACGATGATTTGGAGACATCATAAATAATTGCTAATATATTGTCCAGCTGTGATGTTAAATAAATATATAAATGCAAATATCAAGTATTATTTATTATGAAATAATACGTTAATTTAAATTAACATAACAATATGAGTAATAGATTTATTTTCATTCAAATCCTCATAGACTATCCTTTAACTACAATTTATATTACATAGGCCTGAAGGGTATGGTTTTTTTAATCTGTAGTCTACGGTACCATACTGCCATAGTCCATGTTAATGGAATATCAGAAACGTACTTTTTGGACGTACTTTTTATCACTGTTGTGAATTTATATTATTGTGTGTATCCATGGTATTTTAAAACAAATAAAATGAAGTGAACTGGGCTGCTGGTGTAATTTGTATTCTTGGTTGATTCTGTTTTTAAGTCGATTTTTTTTAGCCTAAAAACTATGAGTATCACTCTTCTAGCGCTAGTATTTTTCCATTTCCATTTCCTCAGATTTTTTATCTCATTTTAGCTCCAGGGAGGGGAATTAATGTGACGAATAATACGATTCGGTGTACAATGTAAAAAATAATGTATTCAATACCTCTGTCAGTCTAGAAGTTTTCACAAATACGATTATTGTCGGGTATCATATACCCACCGAGTCATTAAATATGCTGATCTTGTCAGCATTAGATAAATAGACTTTCACTTTAGTTCAATCCACATTTTTTATTAATTGGAATGTAAAGTAAAAAGTTTGTAAATAAAGTATTCTGGTAAAGAACGGTGGCATTGTTTTAGCACAGTTCTTAACAATTAAATCGCTAAATTAAATGATTTAAATTATCACCCACTTGAAGTTGTGTCTCGCTACCGCGACCCACAACCTCAGGTGGGTGATAATTACTCATATTTGTTTATTTTGGGACAAAAAATTGCTTATCTTGATTTTTAACCACATATTTCGTTCCCAATAACCGCAATTTAAATCGCTAATAAAACGGATTAACAATGACTAAAACAGCGTTTAGTGGTGTAACCCTTACAGCGCGGGGATCGAACTTAGTCGTCAGACTCTGACGTCTGTGGACGTCAGATTCTGACGACTAAAGTCGATCCCTGCACTGTAAGAGTAAAAATATTTCTAATGGCCGTAACCCCATAACATAAGTATTCAAATGAATCAGAAAGAGCTAACTAAGACATTTATGATTAGTTAAAAATGAAAAAACCCTTTGGTCTCCATAGATTTTACAAAAAGAATTCAGCACTTCAAGGGTTAAGCCTTAAGGGGTAAAATCCACCTGGAATTAGTAAGATTATCATAAATCGGGCACGCTCATTAGAATGACCTCATTGACCCCGTCACCCCCCCCCCCTCTTTTTACGCCAATTGGACTACTTTTCACCGTCAGGATATCTAGCATTTCAAGGGTTAGATAGTAGATTGTGAGTCTTAGCAACCCGATGGTTAAGCCGTATATACTGTAGATCTGGTAATATTCGCGAGATTTCAATTTTCGCGAATTTTGCGAAGAGGACAAATTCGCGAATTCAAGAATCTCGCGAAAATTATTATCATTATAGCGATAGTAGAGCAAAATGAAAATTCGCGAATTCTAATCTACGCGAGAAGTCTCAAAATCAGAACTTCGTGAAAATTTAAATACGCAAAAATTACCAGATCTACAGTATAGCCATAACAGTTTTAACCGCATACATACAACCATAGCTGCTCAATGGTTCTATCGCATATATATATAGAGCCTTAGAAGCTCAGGGATTAAACCATATATATAAATCCCTAGCATCTCAAGGGTTGAACTGTATATAAAAGCAACCATAGAAGATCAAGGTGTTAAACCGTATATATACAGCCATAGCAGCAAAAGGGTCTAAAACTTATATATAGAGCCATAACGGGGTAAACCGTGTGTGTCCAGCCATAACAGCTTACCGTATTCCCGCACATTTTTGTTCGTTTATATTATTCTTTTTATTTATTAACGCGTAGAGAGAATTGCTTCATATATAGATATGCACCGACAGTGCAAGCCATCAAAGCGATAGTATATGCATGGGTGTGATATCTGAAAAGCGGGGACGAATTAGGTGTGATATGACAGTTCAGGTAGCGTCAACACCTATTGCCTTGAGTCGCTCCCACAACATAACTGAAAAGTAACAGTCACTAATTACTAATGTTAGCTTAGTTTACTTCGGATTGGAATAAATCAAATAATTTTATTTTAAAAGAGTATGAAGGAATTTAAAAAATGTTTTTATGTTCGAATATAAGTGCATGTACTGATTTTGGAAAACTAAGTGCATCTTTAAAAAATAATAGTGCATGCACGTTAATATGCGGGGATATTCCTAGGCAAATGGTATGTTTTTGTTTTAGCTCTGTTATATCTAATTGAGAGTTTGAATGAGTGAAGGCAACATTTCTATAGATTACAACTTTTAGAAACATCCGTTGGCAATGTAATTAGGCTACGAAAAAAAACGGATTATGACGAAATGTCGGTAATTACATTTTTTTCTTTTAGATCGATCGCCTTTATAATGGCCTTTGTCATATTTGATAGGGAAAAGGACATAAATAACCAATTTTATTATTTCCTTCCAAAGATAGTTTTATTTATAATTTAATAGCCGTAATCTATGACAGAAAGTATATAACTCGTATTAGGAGAAGTATGTAAGGTCTCAGATTTATCACATTCAATTACGACGTCATCAGACAATCACTGCTTTCCAAACGTGCCTCACATATAAAAACAGGAAGGGTCAACACAGCTAAACTTGGCCGACTTACATGTTTTAAATCTTTGCGGGACGCCATCGCCAAAATAATTTGTTCATGGGGTACGTGTTCATGGCTGGGGTAGTGACAAAAAAGAAGACACTCTCAAAGAAAAAAATAAATCAATATCGGACCCTTCATCTAGACTCTCAGCGGGCAGGATTTATGGTCAATCCCAATTGAATTTATGTCATGGTTGTCCGAAATTGTATGAATATTTCGAAATACACACTACTCGGGTACATATCTCTTTCAAATGCGGGGTGGAGAAAGATAATACAGATTTACTATGATATAGGCCCAAGTATATCGATTATTTTAAACTTTGAATTTTTTTAAGTTTAAGGCACGTGGAAATGGGCCTTTTACTGTATACATATACGTCTTGTGTACGAAGTGAAAACTTTTTTCTGCACGGAACTCGTCTCCAAATCATTAGAGCCCAAAGCGATCTCTGTTTTAAGGATCGGTACGCTTATGAAAAGTATTATATTTAACTACAAAAATGCATTTATTTCCAATATCCCTTTGAGGCAAATGATATCAGAAATATTAGGGAAATCAAAATTTTCTGAGATATACAGTCAATCACAGGTCAATTCTTATATGCTTTCTGAACAAACAGAGATCAAAATACTAATAATATTCATCTAATATCTTCCATAGTAAATGCTTCCATGGGAACACTTAGAAATTTAATTTTTAGGTTGAAAATACTTTGCGCAATTAGGTTTATGAACCTAAATTTTGAATAAAAAATGTCTGCCATATCTCTTCAGTACTGTAAACTTTTTATTGTCTGAACGTTCACGTCCATACGCATTGTTGATCGCTGAAGAGGAAATGGGTGTTTTTGAAAAAAAATACCCGGTTATGTTTAAAGTTGTGCAAAATTATGTTTTCAAGTTTTATTAAAGACTGCAAAGAGCAATAGAGCTAGAATGAATGATTTGGGATTTGAAATAAATCAACTAGGAATATACTCATGGCCAGCTGCTCTTGACTTACAATCAACAATAATTATTATATACCAATTATGACCATAATACTTATTATATACGAATGATGCCCATTTACAGATTGATACATCTTTTACGACAATTACAATTCCGATTGTATTTATTTTTTCACATGTAGCTGGTTTTCCATCAGCAACGTAACATTGTAAATAAATTCAATCATGGTATCAAGAGACGAGTATAAATTGTACTTCATTAAGAAAACACATTTGTTATTTTAAGCCTCATCTTGATATCATTTAACCTTAATCAGTTATTATGGTATCGGGACAATGTATTTCTGTAGTTTATTACACTTTTGTGTATGTGCGTACAGATCTGTCACATGTAGCTCCAGATTCGCCCTTATTTTGACAAATCATTATCTGTATATATTTGAATAAATGTTCTATATAAATATGTGATAACTTTGGAAATTTTCACTGCGTTTTTAGCAATTTGTTAATTTGAAGCCGACATTTTGACCTATACCTGGTTATTTTAATTGTGTTTGTTTGTTTGTTTGTTTGTTTGTTTGTTCGTTTGTTCGCTTCTTCGCTTGATTGCTTCCTTGCTTATTTGCTTTCTTTCTTGCTTGTTTGCTTGTTTTCTTGCTTGTGTGCTAGTCTGTTTTTTCTTTCTTTTTGTGTTTTTTTTAATATTCCAAGCATTTGAATAGCCGGAAACACTGATTGCATATTGAAGACATAATGTTGGTCGTAGCCGCGTGATCTGGACTCGAACCCTGCAGCACAGATACAGCTGTTCTAGAGCACTTCACTCTATGTCAAATCGTTGACTGACTGAACATTGGTCCAGAAAGCTTGTCCCAGATGTAAATGCATTCTGAGACCCGTTCTTTTGAGACCCTTGAAGCACTAAGCCCCACTGAAATCATTTTTAATTTGTTTTATTAGCCGATCAAATCACTGTTTTCAGGAATGAAATGAGTGTTAAAACTTTAAAATTTGCGAAAGTTTAGTTGCAAATTAAACAAATATGGGTGATTTTCACACACTTGAAGTTATCGGTCGCGGAAACGAGACACAACTTCAAGTGGGTAAAAATTAGGATAACTTGCAGGAGACGGGTTCAATAATTAAAGGAGAGAATGGTAATATGTTATTGAGAGTGATGCATGGGAAAAAACATCATGTGATATCTATCTATGATAAAAAGAGTGACATATGTCATGAAACTTATGGGGACGCTAAGGTCACCTCTGCCATATATGGCTGTATCATATGGCATTAATATCCTAATTAACAACATTTATCTGATATCATACAAAGCTTAATCATCCAACTAATGAGTGAATATTCCTGTTGAAAAAATTAGACCTAATTATGACTTCAATGTTACAGCTGTGGCATAAAAGACAATGAAAGCCCGGCGAACTCATATGAACCATTTTACCATGGAAACCAACTTTATACGTCAGAAGCTGACGTCCATAAACGTCAAATTCTGACGTCTAAAGTCTATCCCCACACTGAAAATATTTATAATGGCCGTAAACCCATAACATAAATATTCAAATGAAGCGGAAATAGATAACTAAGACAGTTATGATGATTTAAAATTGAAATGAAATTAGTTTAATACAACGCTTTTAGGGTTAAGTGCCTTTGTTCCCCTGAACAATCAGTACAGCAATTGACGCTCCCTTACATGCATTATTCTGGTCTATTGTATTGTATTTATTGTATTTATTTGAGTGACATATGTTTGTGAATCATGATAAATACACGTAGACTGCATGGAGCCGGCACACTGCATGCCGCTGCTGCTGACTGCTGACTGCTGAGTCAATGTGCGGAGGTGAAGTCTAGAATAACCTGCAGCCTGATTCGCACTGTAACTGGTGAGTACAGCTTCCCCAGCCAGCAATCACCCGATGTTCGTTTAGTGTTGGGCCAGGGGCGCAGACTGTGGCCCAATAATTAACTAACATCAGATCAATGCTTTGTGACTGCTGGGCGGAGTTTGTGTTGCATCGTGACAGATCAAATGATACGTGAGAAAAGGGGTTATTTAGGGGGTCACTATTCAATCTCGGGGTTGCAATTTTGAAATAAATATTTGAAGACTTAATTTTCAAAAAATAAATAATTTTCTGAAGGACATGCTGTAAATAAATATTTAATGGCCCTCAAATAAACTTTTGCTTTGCTTAGCATCCTTAAATGACGCTTCAATTTGCTTAGCCTCGCTTCAAAATGTGCTCAGGGGAGATTGAATGGGTGGGATTTTAGACAACTTTTGTGCACTTATAGGGCAGGGGTCGTGGTGCAGTGGTTAAAGCTGCGTGCATAAAAAGTCGGAGATCGCGCATTCAAGCTCTCCTCTGGCTTTCAAAATTCAAAGAAACACAATTTTTCTTCTCCGCTCACTTGAAAGGATTCAATATTATGGGGAACCTCTGTAATAGAGAGATAATGTGATCGACCTCAAGCCGCCACGGCTCTAATTTAGAATTCTGTGTATGGAGGGCAGTGTAATCTCATTCATCTCATCATCATCAGGAGGTTCTCTTGGCCCAGTTCAGCCTATATGTGCACAAAGGTGGCTTAAAACCTAATTCATTTCATTTCATTGTGCACATATAGGCTAAGATGAGCCTGGAGATCCTCCCGAGGAGGGTGAGCTGACAGTCACACTGCCCTTGAGACATAAGATTCGAAATTCGAGCCCTGGCAGTCGGATATAAGGCGGGGCACTGATGCAGTGGTTAAATCTGCTTGAGAATTCTGTAATAATTGCAATGCTTGAACGTTGGTTGAATCCTACAGTTTAAAGTTCAGTGCACACATTAAACAAATTTTCAAAAGTTAAGACATAATATTTACAACATATCCTAAGATGGCAACCACAAAATTAAAAATATGTACTTGATGAGCTGTGATTTTCACAATCTCACGTTTTATCTTGCAAAATCCCACTCAGCCAAAGTTATAACTTGATGTAAAAATCAATCAGTTGCTTTGTCATCATGTCATCTGAAGAAAAGGACCTACCCCTATGGCTAATTTAAGTGATTACTTCAAATAATTCCTCACTTATTTTAATTTTGCAATTTTTCAGAAACAAACATATAACACCGTTTGCATAATTTCTTTTCATACTCACTGGTTGTGTTTCAACTATGAGATGTGTGTCGATATCAAACAATACCGCACTGCACTGTATTAAATGTATGCAAGTTGTATGTATACTGTAGCAAGTGTTGTATAGCAAGTGAGCGGGGAATGCTATTGACTGAGCGTTGGCGATTCACCAACATATGGTCGTCTGTTATGTCGGTCGACTGTAAACTTCTTTGCGCCGTTGAAAGTGTTGAACAATCGTGTGAGTAAAAAATACAAACGGTGTTCATTTTCATGCGGTATGGAAAAATACAGCACATGTCCAAGGAATAAGGTGTTCGCCTAAAGGCTCACACCTTATTCCTTGGATGAGTGTTGTATACCGCACCCAAGAGGCTCACACCTTATTCCTTGGATGAGTGCTGTATACCGCACCCAAGAGGCTCACACCTTATTCCTTGGACAAGTGCTGTATTTTCCAATACCGCACTCAAATGAACATCGTTTGCATGTGGTTGTGTTTCCACTATGAGACGTATGTCGGTATCATCCAATACCGCACTCCACTGTACTACATGTATAAAAGTTGTATGTATACAGGCTGTATAGTGAGTGAGCGGGGAATGCTATTGACTGAGCGTCGGCGATTCACCACCTTATGGTCGTCTGTCATGTCGGTCGACTGTACACTTCTTTGCCCCGTTGAAAGTGTTGGACAATCGTGTGAGAAAATACAAACGGTGTTCATTTTCATGCGGTATGGAAAAATACTGCACATGTCCAAGGAATAAGGTGTTTGCCTAAAAGCTCACACCTTATTCCTTGGACGAGGGCTGTATACCGCACCCAAGAGGCTGACACCTTATTCCTTGGACAAGTGCTGTATTTTCCAATACCGCACTCAAATGAACATCGTTTGCATATCTTCTC
The DNA here is from genome assembly GCA_964017125.1 of Flabesymbios commensalis. Lineage (NCBI taxonomy): Eukaryota > Metazoa > Annelida > Polychaeta > Terebellida > Flabelligeridae > Flabesymbios > Flabesymbios commensalis. Next base: position 9,950,997 of record OZ024905.1, read on the forward strand.
ACACTCACTGGTTGTCTTTCCACTATGAGACGTATGTCGGTATCATCCAATACCGCACTCCATTGTACTACATGTATAAAAGTTGTATGTATACATGCTGTATAGAAAGTGAGTGGGGAATGTTATTGACTGAGCGTCGGCGATTCACCACCTTATGGTCGCCTGTTATGTTGGTGGACTGTACACTTCTTTGTGCCGTTGACAGTGTTGGACAATCGTGTGAGAAAATACAAACAGTGTTCATTTTCATGCAGTAGGGAAAAATACAGCACATGTCCAAGGAATAAGGTGTTCGCCTAAAGGCTCACACCTTATTCCGTGGATGAGTGCTATATACCGCACTAAACTAAACACCGTTTGCATATTGTCCAGGTCTGCAGTTCTTGTTATTACAAATTACAAATTAAGTAAGTTGACCCTTACAACGCTCTGATATATTTGTAAAAACCATGTTGACCGTGTGAGACCAAATGTTTGTTTTCAATTTGAAATTACCATAAATGTCTCAGTTAGCTCTCTCTACTTCACTCGAATGCCTATGTCATAGTTCTACGAATTCTGACGTCTAGAGATGGTCCCTGCGCTAAAAGGGTTGATGTAATAAAGAAATAATCAGCTCCGTTATCAACTGTACAGTAATCCTGAGACGAAAATCACACATTATCCTCAAGAGTAAGAAGGTTTTAACTGTTCAGTACGAATGCTCAACAACGCCAATAATTATAATAACTCGTACAACCATTCAAGGCATACTGCGTCTATCAAACGATAGTAGTATTGAGTGTCACAATGGACTATACTTTAACCTCCGTTGCTCTTGATTTTATTAATGACTGTCATGAAAAAATATGCGTAGTACATTTATGACGTTAAGAAAACAATTCAGGTCTCAATATGTTTAAGTGTCTAAATAAAACAACTGAAAAATTTTAATGTTTCAGAAAATACAGTAAGATGGAGAAAGTTTGTTTGGTCATGACAGTATGTCTCATACTCGTATTTCTTACAAATAATGGTACGTATATTTTAAAACATTATAAGCGCATGTATTCTTTATAACCACAAAATCCCCAGCTGCTTTTATATGACTATAATCTCAGTGTCATATTATTCTTGATGAAATCAGAGGAAGCATATTCCACTTATGTACGAAGCAGCGGCAACAGTTAAATTTACTTTTTATTATGACGTCAGGTCTAGGCGCTCTGTGTATAAATGGTAACATCCCATATGCTTGTTGTGGTTATCTTTTGCAGCGCGGGGATAGACTGTACTGTAGATGTAAGAATCTGACGTCCGTGGACCGCTAACATGAATCATCATGAATGTCTTAGTTAGCTCTTTCTGCTCAATATAAATACCTAATTCAAATGAAGCAGAAAGAGTTTATTAAGACATTTAGGATGATTCCAAATTGGAAAACCCTTCGGCCTGCATGGTTTTGCAAAATAATTTCAGCGATGTAATTTTGCGTGTTTATAACTACACGTCTGCTTGTATCCATGTAAATGTATTTTTAGTGTCAGGTCAGACCGGAGCATTTGGTGCGTCTGGAGGAGCCGGTACAACACCACACGGGCCTACCAGGAGAGCCCGCAGTGCTGGACAAGAGAATAACCAAACTGCTCCAACTGCTGACCAAGAAAGTAGCCAAACTGCCCCCAGTGCAGAACAAGAAAAAAACCAAACTGCCCCCACTGCTGACCAAGAAAGTAGCCAAATTGCCCCCAGTGCAGAACAAGAAAAAAACCAAACTGCCCCCACTGCTGACCAAGAAAGTAGCCAAACTGCCCCCAGTGCAGAACAAGAAAAAAACCAAACTGCCCCCACTGCTGACCAAGAAAATAGCCAAACTGCCTCCAGTGCTGAGCAAGAAAATAACCGGACCATGCGCAGTGCTGATCAAGGAGGCAACCGAACCATCCGTAGTGCTGAACAGGAAGGCAACCAGAGCATACGCAGTGCTGAACTGGAAGGCGACCGCATTGTCCGAAGCACTGACCAGGGAAATGACCAAACTGTGCTGAGTGCTGATCAAGAAGGTAGGTCATATATACAATATCACCAGCCACAACACAAAGGCAGGATCGTTAATACCAACCACAACACCTACCACCACACCTACCACAACAACAGCCACAACAACAGCCACAATACCAGCCACAACACCAACCACAACACCAGCCACAACACCTCCACAACACCAGCCACAACACCAACCACAACACCAACCACAACACCAGCCACAACACCAACCACAACACCAGCCACAACGCCAGCCACAACACCAGCCACAACACCAGCCACAACATCAGCCACAACACTAGCCACAACGCCAGCCACAACACCAGCCACACCACCAGCCACAACACAAGCCACAACACCAAACACAACACCAGCTACAACACCAGCAACAACACCAGCAACAACACCAGCCACAACGCCAGCCACAACACCTACCACAACAACAGCCACAACAACAGCCAATACACCAGCCACAACACCAACCACAACACCAACCACCACACTTGCCACAACACCAACCACAACACCAACCACAACACCAGCCACAACACTGGCCACAACACCAGCCACAACACCAGCCACAATACCAGCCACAACACCAACCACAACACCAGCCACAACACCAGCTACAACACCAGCCACAACACCAGCCATAACGCCGGCCACAACACCAGCCACAACACCAGCCACAACATCAACCACAACACTAGCCACAACACCATCCACAACACCAGCCACAACACCAGCCACAACGCCAGCCACAACACCAACCTCAACACCAGCCACAACACCAGCCAAAACACCAGCCACAACGCCAGCCACAACACCAACAACAACACCAACCACAACACCAGCCACAACACCAGCCACAACACCAACCACAACGCAAGCCAGAACACCAACCACAACACCAGCCACAACACCAGCCACAACACCAACCACAACACCAACCTCAACACCAGCCACAACACCAGCCACAACACCAGCAACAACACCAGCCACAACACCAGCCACAACACCAACCACAACGCAAGCCAGAACACCAACCACAACACCAGCCACAACGCCAGCCGCAACACCAACCACAACACCAACCTCAACACCAGCCACAACACCAGCCACAACACCAGCAACAACACCAGCCACAACACCAGCCACAACACCTGCTACAACACCAACCACAACACCAGCCACAACACCAACTACAACACCAGCCACAACACCAGCTACAACACCAGCCACAACACCAGCAACAACAACTACCACCACACCAGCCACAACACCAGCCACAAAACCAGCCACAACACCAGCCACAACACCAGCCACAACAACTACCACAACACCAGCAACAACACCAGCCACAACACCAGCCACAACACCAGCCACAACACCAGCCACAACACCAGCCACAACACCAGCTACAACACCAACCACAACACCAGCCACAACACCAGCAACAACACCAGCCACAACACCAGCCACAACACCAGCCACAACACCAGCAACGACAACTACCAACACACCAGCCACAAAACCAGCCACAACACCAGCCACAATACCAGCCACAACATAAGCCACAACACCAGCCACAACACCAGCCACAACACCAGCCACAACACCAGCCACAACACCAGCAACGACAACTACCAAAACACCAGCCACAAAACCAGCCACAACACCAGCCACAATACCAGCCACAACATAAGCCACAACACCAGCCACAACACCAGTCACAATTATAGCCACAACACCAACCACAACACCCGCCACAACACCTACCACAACACCAGCTACAGCATTAGCCGCGACCACAACAGCAGCCACAACACCAGCCACAACACCAGCCACAACACCAGCCACAACACCAGTCACAATTCTAGCCACAACACCAACCACAACACCAACCACAACACCAGCCACAACACCTACCACAACACCAGCAACAACACACCAGCCACAACACCAGCCACAACACCAGCCACAACACCAGCCACAACACCAGCCACAACACCTACCACAACACCAGCAACAACACACCAGCCACAATACCAGCCACAACACCAACCACAACACCAGCCACAACGCCAGCCACAACACCAGCCACAACACCAGCCACAACGCCAGCCACAACACCAGCAACAACAACTACCACCACACCAGCCACAACACCAACCACAAAACCAGCCACAACATCAGCCACAATGCCAGCCACAACACCAGCCACAACACCAGCCACAACAACAGCCACAACACCAGCCACAACACCAACCACAACACCAGCCACAACACCAGCCACAACGCCAAACACAACACCGGCCACAACACCAGCCAAAACACCAGCCACAACGCCAGCCACAACACCAACAACAACAACTACCACCACACCAGCCACAACACCAGCCACAACATCAGCCACAATGTTAGCCACAACACCAGCCACAACACCAGCCACTACACCAGCCACAACGCCAGCCACAACACCAGCAACAACAACTACCACCACACCAGCCACAACACCAGCCACAAAACCAGCCACAACATCAGCCACAATGCCAGCCACAACACCAGCCACAACACCAGCTACAACACAAGCCACAACATCTACTACGACACCAACTTTAGACGGCTAAAGTCGATCACTGTAGTGAAAGAGAAACTATTTACAAAGGCCTAGCATAGGTATTTAAATGAAGCAAAAGCAACCAACTAAGACATTTATGATGATGTCACCAAATGCATTGTAAAATCACACTCTGCCATATTGTGTTGAGGAACGGGATAGATTTGAAATGGCGACACCTATAGTGTAACATAACAAATAAAAAATATATACAGTTTGATTTCAATGCATGGTACATTTTGCCCAAACTAAATACTAAATATTCCGCTTGCTGTGAATAAATTACATTCCATGGGTTTCTCTAATCTGCTAATAGTTGATATCTTATTTTCAGATGATGATGTCGATGACAAAATAGAACAACGAAACCGCCGCGCGTCAACTAGTGGGGTAAATATCTTTTTCATAAATAGTTAATATTATTTTCAAAAATATTTTTTACTGTGAGTAAGTTAGAAAGCATAATGGACCATGGTAAACATATGGAACCAGCCCACAACGAGGTCATTCACCGTAAAATTAACTTGAAGTATAAGAGGTCGCAGTTTTGTGCTGCGTTTAACATATGCGGTCTGTAGTAAAATAATTAATCATCCACATGCTACTGCTATTTTCCACAGTAAAACCAACCAGCATATTAAATAACCAAGTCACACAAGCCAGATCGTGATGTCAAAAATGGTGCTTATCTAATGATAAGTAATTTTGAGATATTCGTGTAATATCTTGAAGATTTACTTTGAACACTATCCATTTCTAACGAAGACAACACTATCGAAGCTCGCACATCATAAACACGATGATGCTGCGTAGGCAATCTTAGATCAATTCTAATACTGTTTGTACACAATGAGTTTATTTCTGTGGCCTTCATGGGTATTTCACCCTTTCTCTGCTTATCCAATTTATATTTTCGCCCACTTGAAGTTGTTTATCGCTACCAAAACCAACAGCTTCAAGTGGGTAAAATAACTCATACTTGTCTAAAGCGACTCAGTCATGTCAAGAAAAATATAAGAGAATATATAATATAATAAGTGAAAATGTCCATAGGTAAGAATTGCGGTAGTCTTTTAACAAATTTTGAGTTGCTGTGGCAAAGTAGCGAATCTACCAAAAGCTCGCTTATCAGTTATTCCTGTATTTCTTATTTTGCATTTATATGTCTGAAATTAAATCTTGTCTTTCTCTTTTAACTGGTAAATTCACAGCACAAAATTAAAAAAATTCTAGTCTATGGACATGTAGATATATTATGAATAAATTAAGAAACCAAAATAAAAATATTAATATTGGCCTGATTTTGTCGCTTTAATTTGAGACCAAATATCTGCAAATCCAGATTTTAAACAGTCCTTTTTTTCCCACTCACTGTAATAAAACAAATGACAAACTATTATAGTCGATTACAGCCCTTAGACGATTAACCCCTTAACCGCCGGTACCGATTATATTCGTTTTTTACATTTTTTACTAGCATATGGCATATCAGCTTTTAAACAAGTGGAAGATATAAAGTGACATAAATCAGCAAGAATTTAAAAATAGGTAACCTGCATTTTGTGAAATCTGAATAATTTTCACTCGCTTGAAGTTGTGGATCGCGTCAGCGAGACACAACTTCTAATGGGTGACAATTCCAATTGAATAATTTGACGGTTAGGGGTGTTTGCTTGCTTTCTCAATAAGATGAGTAGTGGTAGATCTAGAAATAAAATAAGAGGTAGTTAATTTAGGAAGTTATTTTAGATGACAGACCATTCTGATAGGTGGTCAGGCGGCCCCCGGGAAAAATGAACATCAAATGATGCAATTTCAAGTGTGTGAGGGAATATTGCTTTACATCGCTTTCTGCACAATCATGGCAATATCGCGACAGAAGGAAGCCTGAAGTCGGGACTATGCCCTACTCTTATCGAATGACTTCAATGGTTCTTTATAGTGCATAGTACCATAGAGGGCACTGCACACTCAAGGCATTTGAACAGTTTGGAGCACTGTATATGCACAACCCCAATGACAAGCATCCTACCCGATCGGGATTCTAACCCAGTACCTGAAATTCGATCCACAATCGGTTCGAATGATCCATCGGTGCCGGCGCGATTTCTTATAAATGAACATATGAGAGACTGAGTGAAATTGATGAAATTGATGTAATATCATATCTCTGGTAATTAAGAGAATGCTAGATTACCGCCACCCCACGGATATGTCTGTAATAAGTTCACTTTTTTCGCTAAAGATTTGTTGCGATTTAGGATTTAGCAATAGTCTATCATCATTGTGTCCGTGTTAGTTTAAACATATTTTATTGACAAATTGAAGCAATACAGGATTGCTATACATAGGCTTTGCTCGAAAAAAAAGAAAATGAGTGATGCTTGCGGAGTAATGGTGTGAGTACTATGAGTAGGAAGTGGGTGTAAATCTCGTTGGCAGAGCTAGAAAATGTCGTAAAACAAATGCTTGGATGTGGTATTATACTGCTGTTAACATGACCTCACAGACTGTTGTTGCAATGTATCGGACACAAAATCACGCGCCATATCATATATGTCAGTGTTAGTGCTGGTGTTAGTGTTGGTAATGAGTATTTTGATGGCTAGTAAAATAAACCTGCTAAACATATTAAATACTACATAAAATGTATGTGTATTTTCATTTTTTTCAGCGCACGCGTAGAAAGCCAAAGCCAAAGCCATAAAATGAAAGCACATCAAGATGACAACACAGCTTGTGATTTGGAGACATCATAAATAATTGCTAATATATTTGTTCAGTTGTGATGTTAAATAAATATATAAATACAAATATCAAGTATTATTTATTATGAAATAATACGTTAATTTAAATTAACATAACAATATAAGCAATAGATTTATTTTCATTCAAATCCTCATAGACTATCTTTTAACTAAAATTAATATTACATAGGCCTGAAGGATATGTTGTTTTTTAATCTGTAGTCTTTTCTCTACGGTACCATACTGCCATAGTTCATGTTAATGGAATATCAGAAACTTACTTTTTATCACTGTGGTAAATTTATATTATTGTGTGTATCCATAGTATTTTAAAACAAATAAAATGAAGTGAACTGGGCTGCTTGTGTAATTTGTACTCTTGGTTGATTTTGTTTTTAAGTCGATGTTATTTAGCCCAAAAACTATGAGTATCACTCTTCTAGCGCTAGTATTTTTCTATTTCCATTTCCTCAGATTTTTTATCTCATTTTCGCTCCAGAGAGGGGAATTAATGTGACGAATAATACGATCCGGTTTACAATGTACAACATAATGTATTCAATACCTCTGTCAGTCTAGAAGTTTTCACAAATACGATTAATGTCGGGTATCATATACCCACCGAGTCATTAAATATGCTGATCATGTCAACATTAGATAAATATACTTTCAATTTAGTTCAATCCACATTATTAATTGGAATGTAAAGTAAAAAGTTTATAAATAAATATTCAGTAGTCTGGTAAAGAACGATGGCATTGTTTTAGCGCAATTCTTAACAATCAAAGCGCTAAATTATATGATTTAAATTACCACCCACTTGAAGTTGTGTCTCGCTACCGCGACCCACAACCTCATGTGGGTGATAATTACTCATATTGGTTTATTTTGGGACCAAAAATTGCATATCTTGATTTTTAACTACATATTCCGTTCCCAATAACCGCAATTCAAACCGCTAATAAACCGGACTAACAATGGCTATAACCGCGCTCAGCAGTTTATTCATTACTTTATTTTTTTATTTATTAAGATTCGCCAAATAAACAGTATACATTACTTTGTTCAATCATAACAAAAAATTAATAGTCATGATAATACTGTTGGCTGGGCCATGGCATCAGATATATGATATCTATGCTAGGCCTGTCCCATAAATATAACGCGGGGATCGACTTTAGTAGTCAGAATCTGAGGTCTGTGGACGTCAGATGCTGACGACTAAAGTCGATCCCCGCACTGAAAGAGTAAAACTATTTCTTATGAACGTAACATAGGTATTCAAATGAATCAGAAAGAAATTTATGATTATTTGAAAAGGAAAAAATCCTTTGGTCTCCATGGATTTTACAAAAAAGAATTCAGCGCTTCAAGGGTTAAAGGTTATAATACACCTGGAATTAGTAAGGTTATCATAAGTCATAAGCCCTCATTAACCCTGTCCCCCACCCCCTCTTTTTACGCCAATTGGACTACTTTTCACCGTCAGGCTATCTAGCATCTGAATGGGTAGATTATATATTTTATATATTTTATATTATTATATATATGTGATGCAACACCCCGAAATCAGGCGGAGTGCGAAAAAAATATTTGTGAGGTTTTTGCCGTTCTAGAAAGCACACATTTTCCTGATCATTTTGATATAAATTTCATGAAAAACGGTCGGATACTACCGGAGTTACAGCCAATTGAAAAAATTAAGCGCATTTGGAATTAAAAATAGGAGTTTTGAGTAAATGCTACTCAAAGATGCAGTACATGTGCGCACATTTCATAAACTCGTTTCAACTCTGACTTTTTTTGTCATTTTTTGCATTTTTAAAATGTTAGGCCTAAACAGAAAAGCAATATTTCGCCATAAATTACAAATCACCCGAGGAGATTAGGAAATTTATATATATATTAGGGAAGGGTATGTGAAAAAAATTCCGTATGTCAACCTTCTAGTCTGTATTTGGTTGCCATGGCAACGGAACCACCCTCAACTCCAGAATATGAAGAAAATATATTTTTTGCCTGTTCTGGTGGTTCTAATTCAAAGAAATTCGGCAGTTTAAGTCCTAACTAGGGTTAGAAAATACAAAACTACATGTCTAGGTCCACACATTGCTGGGGCCAACCCATATAATTTGCCTGAAGGACATCACCTTCCAGGATGGTTGCCATGGCAACCAATTTTATCATAAGTACATACAATACCCAGAAACATTGTAGACAAAAACACACAATATGCATGATATTTATGATTCCAGTTTATCCCACACGGGAAAATACGGGTCTCAAGACACATAGTGAAGCATCTTATAATGCTATTGAAGTAGGGAGGGGGGGGGGGTTAAAAGGTCATCAAACTTCAGTATTTTACACCATATTTTAATCGAGAATTGTACATAAATTGCTGCTAAACATGCAATTTTGATTTCTCTCACTTGACTTTTCACTCGACTTTTCTCACTTGAAATCAGATATAGAAATGACCTGAAAGTGGTCACAAGATTTGGGTGAACACCAATCATAATTATAATTGAGGGCCAATAACCCTTCACAATGGTTTCCATGGCAACCAATATCACCCACATACATTAAAATCACTGGTACATACATAAAAAGCACAAAAAGATCCCACTATCCGATAAATGATACCAACATGATTCAAAATGCAGCCTAAATGGGATTAGTGTTAGTCTTGGACTGATGAAAAAGGACCACATAGACATTATTGGTTAAGAAAAGGGTCAAAAGGTCATGCAAAACTCTGGTACATGGTACCACATTTCAATCGGAAATGGTACATAAATCACTGCCAAACATGCAATTGTACACATTGAAATAGACATTGCTCAGTTGAAATTAGATCTAAATTAGACCAAAAAATGTTCACAAGGTTGGGGTAAACACCTCTCAGATTATTACAGAGGGTCAATAACCCCTCACAATGGTTGCCATGGTAACGAATTTTATCACAAATACATATAATTCTTTGAAATGTACATGAATTCCAAAGAAAAGCTCTCATTCGCCAACAAAATGACACAAACATGATTCAAAAGGCATCCTACATGGGATCAGTAAATAGAAGGGTCAAAATGTTAATCAAATCTTCAATACTTGGCAACAAATTTTAATCGGAAGTGGTACATAAATCGCTGTCAAACATATTTAGCTGTACACAATGAAATAGACCTTTCTCAGCCAAAAATTGATATATGAATGGCCAAAAAGTTGTCACAAGGTTGGAGTGAACCCCACTCAAAACTACTACCTACAAAGGGCTAATAAAACTTTACAATGGTTGCCATGGTAACCAATTTCACCCCCAAGTACATATAAATCACTGAAAAATACATGAATTGCACAGAAAATCTCTCACTCTTAAATCAGATTTAAACCTGATTCAAAAGTTAAAGGCATCCTACATTGACTGGTAATCTTAGACTGGTATCTTCACAGAGACAATCGGGATGTATAGAAAAAGGTCAAAAGTTCATTAATGCAAAAATACAATACAATGTTTTTTATAATGTTTTTATTTTGTTTAGTCAGTGTAGGCCTACTTGGTGTCACAAAAGAGTATATCAATTTCACTGCCCTATGAGGAAGTTCTGGAGGCCATCATTAAGGCCGTTTAAACAGAGCAATGTGGGAATATCTAAGAATTGAGATTCTTAGCCATAACGATGAAAATCCATCAACATTTTTCTTCTTCCAAGAACTCCTCGTGGACTAGAGAGGGGCCGGAGGCTATGCCCAAATTTCTGATTGTTATGTGCATATTGCGGTATATTTGCTACTGCAGTAGAATCCTGTTAGAACACGAATCGTTACACCGCGATATCGAATAACGCGGTTCGCGCATGGACCCCGTTTTTTTCCAAGTTCAATTTGACCTAATAACCGAAAGTGTCCTTTTTAGTCTTGATACCGTAGGTCTGCGTTAAAACAGCGTCCGTACATGTTCACATGTGCTGACCAGTCATCCATGCATGCTGTGATCATTGCACAACTCCCTATTCTTGGCCACACTTTAGACAGGCACGAATACTGACGACGCGTCGGATTAGCATTTTGACTGCTACTGTTCAAAGTGAAATAAAAAGTAACGATCCGTGGTATAGGCCCTATATGATGATTCTGTCATACCACGCCATATAATATATGACAATCTTGTTATACCGATAATATATGACCATCTTGTTATTCCGCGGTATATGACTATCTTGTTATACCGCGGTATATGACAATCTTGTTATACTGCAGTAAATAACGATTTTGCTATACCGCGGTATATAACAATATTGTTATACCGCGGTATATGACGATATTGTTATACCGCGGTATATATTATGAACAAAAAAGACAATACATTTTGTATTTTTAGTTCAGGTCTTTATTCCAACATGTTTCGCATATTTCAGCTTCATCAGGGATAGTAATGAGGTTAGCATGGAACATTTGTTTATATAGTGCCTAAAGATACTATGACATCACAGGGGTTGCTAGGCAACTTGACAGAATCAAAGAGACAGTGAACAGTTGAAGTTAAAATGTATGACGTCACATCGGGTAAGTGATACATGTGTTAAAATTTTGTTATTATTTTATAGAATCAAAATATTTTTCAAAAAACCCTATCCATTTATGGAGTATATCATGATGTTGTTGTTTACTAATATAGAACCATTCTTTATATTTATACAGAGCCTGTTAGGCGGAGGTTGTATTGTGGGGAGCCTCCGTGACCGAGAGGTAGCGTGCTCGGCCTCAGACCGCCAGGGCTCGAATTTCGAATCCTGAGTCTGGAGGACAGTGTCATCTCAATCATCTCACCATCCTCAGGAGGTTCTCCTGGCCCAGTTTAGCCTATATGTGCACAAAGGTGGCCTAAAGCCCGATTCATTTCATTTCATTTTGTTAGGCGGAGGTGCGGAGTCGTGCGGAAAAAACAGAATCCGTCAGAAATACAATGAATTCCGCGACGGGCGGAGGAAGCCTTGAACACACCGCAGTCCCAACCACCGCCCACGCCGCGGGGTGCTTGGATTGAAGACATATTCAATCCGCACACTCCGCCGCGCCGGCGGCGGATGGGGCCGCGGTGATTAGCTGGAATGTATCACAGTTTATAACAAAATGCTTTATTATGGCAGGCATGAGTGGGTCAGCAAATATTCTTGAATAAACATAGTTTTTCAAAACAACCCTTTTTGGGTTTAGATTTGAGTCAGTGTGTTTATATATGACATATTTCAGTTATATGACTACTATAATCATCATCATTTTAAAAAAAAAATATTATTTTGGAAAAAACATTATGGGCAAGGCGCGATGGGGCCGTCCGCGACCGCGGTATATCACGATATTGTTATACCGCGGTATATGACTATCTTGTTATACCGCGGTATATGACGATCTTGTTATACCCCGGTATATGATGATCTTGTTATACCGCGATATATGATGATCTTGCTGTACCACGCTATATGACAATCTTGTTATACCCCGGTATATGATGATCTTGTTATACCGCGGTATATGATGATCTTGCTGTACCACGCTATATGACAATCTTGTTATACCGCGGTATATGACTATCTTGTTAAACCGGGATATATGATGATCTTGTTATACCGCGTCATATGATGATCTTGTTATACCGCGGTATATGACTATCTTGTTATACCCCGGTATATGATGATCTTGTTATACCGCGATATATGATGATCTTGCTGTACCACGCTATATGACAATCTTGTTATACCCCGGTATATGATGATCTTGTTATACCGCGGGATATGATGATCTTGTTATACCGCGCTATATGACGATCCTGTTACACCACCTTATATGATGATTCTGTTTTACTCAGTATGTGAGCGGTATGTGGTCATCATGTCACCGCGGTATAGAAATATAAGCCATATTATTCATTATACATTGAAATTGAATTATTTTAGGTAATTAGCGTGGACCACCCTGCAATAATCGTCCGGTATGTGCTCATTTAAATTTTTATCGCCAATAGCCTAATTAAGGTAGACCTTTTGATGATTTTTCCTTTTGCAACTCACCCGTGCGATGCTTTGCTTGTGCAAGATCACAGCAAGGAGGACAATAACAATTTGTTGCGTGTATGTAACACATTTATTAAGTAAACATTTTCTCTATATTCGAGGCCAAAGCAGGTTCGTCAACAGGGAGCCGGACTACTGAAGAGCTAGGGTGGGAAAGCCAGATCAAATGGGTGAGATTTTAGTAGTTTCCTGAATGTTAGAAATGTTTCAGCATTACATATGGGCACAGACAAAGCGTTCCATAAGGCTGGACCAGATATAGAGAAAGCTCTTCACCCAGTGTTGTTTTTATACGGGGAACAACAAATCTATTTGAATTTGTGGAGCGTAGATATTTTGAGCATTTCGGCCGAACAAGTAAGTCAGCCAAATATGCAGGTCGGTTGACTTTTAGGGCTGGAAAAATTATCGCGCATATTATAAAATAAATGCAAAATTTGACAGGAATCCAATGTAATCGTTTTATAATAGGAACGGAAAGACTAAATCGTAGGGTCTTGGTTACCACTCTTGCAAAGTATTTCTGAACGCGTTGTAATATGACACATGATCACGCTAAGGATTTCTGCGCCTCTGAGCCCGGTCCGCTGAGGATATAGGCGCTATAGAAGTTTCATTTATTGATAGATTAGTTAAAAAAAACTAAGATGACCAACACGAGTCTGGTAAATATAATATTTTACCTCTTTCTTCGATTTTAATATATATGGCGTATGGCTTCAAAGGGTTTTCTCAGTGCCAAGTCCATTTATGTCACAAGTTCATTGATTGTTGTTATATTTCCGTTGTTGATGGTAAAGGTCAAGATCAATGTAAATTTAAGAAAGACAGGTTTAGCATGTTCCGCGGACATGTGATTGAGTAGTAATTCAATTAATTTTTTTACCAGAATGATTATCTGACATATCTGTGATATTTTAGTAATCAGGTAATGGGCCTACTAGAGTAGCTGATAGTGGTTGTGTATGCACTGTTATGTCCAAAGCTAAACTCCAGATCTCCAGAAGATCCGTCTCTCGCCATTGACGGATATATCGTAGTAGACGAACAACTGTGTCTGTAATTCGAGATTACAAGAAGACGTTTACTTCCACGATTTACTTCCCACTCGCAATGAATCATTATTCTGTCTTCTGCTTCTTCAACATGACAATTCAATGAATTCAGTTCTGAAGTATCTCTAGAAGGCGAAACCTTCTAGAGATACTTCAGAACTGAAGCTTAATTTTTGCGTGCAGACGGGTTGTCTGTTCCAGACAGCCCGCGTTGTCTGTTCCAGACAACCCGCCTGCACGCAGAAATTGAGCTGGCACAATCCCTTCGTCTGTGACTCAGCACAACATCCAGCTTGGCGAAATCTGGTGTTGAAGAAGCCATATTGCGGGCAAGTTGCTGCAGATTGGTTTTGTTAGCTGGCGACGTCAAGCTGCTCCGGTATTTGAATTTCAGCTGATATCTCATTTAAGTCGACACATTCAACTCTTCCTGCACGTCGTGCCATTTCCCCACTTTTAGTGCATATCTCAAGGTAGCTGTCGAATAATAACATGCAGACTAGTCCTAGAACAAACTGGAACCTGCGGATAAGACACTTCCGATCACTTTTTTTGCAAAAATTATCAAATTTTTAAATGATCTAACTTTTGACATAAAGTCCAAAATAACTGCTAAATGTCCGCCAGTAAATTGCATGTCATTATCGGTCAATTGTCCCTCCAAATGAGCCATCAGTGAGCTCTTGTTGGGTTTGCAAGAGATGTCTCCTTCAAACAATGTAGACCCAGGTAGAATATCATAGCTCAATATAACATCTAATTGCATGCCACGCTCCCTCAAAACAAACAACTTTTTTTGGTTCTGTGTACAAAACGTTAATTCCGAAATTCCTCGACCAGTCGATAACCGTTCTCTTTGAGATTTAAAAACCTTTTGCCACTTCTTTGTCCACAAGTTGTTTGTTGATGAGGTTGTGGAGCTTGATATATGGCTGCACAATGACGTAAGGATTACCTTTTCCTTTAAAAAAGTTCACATTTTCGTTAAGTTGATTCGCTTTGCGACCTGTAAGCTCACGATGAACCCTTGTTGATTCACAATGATTCATTGACTGATCATTCATTATTTCTCTGTTAGAGATGAGAAGAATTTCGTGAAAGATAAGCTGCCACTCAACTGTGATGGCAAGATGTTTTGTGTTACCGACAATGCCCCTATGATTTTTTGATGATCGCTGTATTGATTGTTCTAGCTTCATATCCGGGGCAACTGCATTGAAATATCCAGCTTGTTCCTTCACAACAAATTGACCTGACATAAACCGCTCAAAAATATGAGTGTCACTTCTAGAACTCTTGTGGATTCCAGATAAAAGGCACCATAGCGCAGGTAATTATTACAGTCACTTTCCCTGAAGATTGGAAGAGACCTTTCAACATTGGCTATATGTAAAAGGAAGTTCCCCTCTCTGTCTGATGAAACAATATGCTTTATTGTTGTAGCTATGTGTTGGAATGTTTGTAGGTATTGGCACACCTCTGATTTTGCGCAACACTCTTTGAGAAACTTTTCAAATTGATCTTGAAGTTCTGAAGATAGATCTGCAAACATTTTAAAATTTTCAACTGATCTGTCTTTCTGACAAAGGGACCTTTGTACATCTCTTTCACACGCCAGCACAGCGTTCTTGACTGTACTTCCACAGTCTTGTCAAAATGACTCCCAAGCCAATGAGCTGATCAAATCTGAAACCATTATTATTCCACGGAAGGAGCGAAAACAATGACTGCATTCTAGTACTGTTTTCAATGTAAGTTTGCCAAACACTCCAGTTTCAGTGCGTCTTCGATACCTGATCCACGGCGATATCGATAGCGCACTGTAGCATAGTCAGTTACAGGAGATGGGACCAGAGGCATAAATCGCACACACATGAGAGGCTGCTGTAGATACTAGTTAATGTGACCCTCCCCATGTGGGGATGTTATCTGGAGTTAAATCATCGTTATATGGCAGACCACACCTTATGAGGGGAATCAAAAATTCCTGTTTGTCATCTGTGAGAGCAGATACACAATTAAGATTGGACTGTGAAGTTATTTCTTCTATGAGTTTGAAATTTGGAGGGAGGCTTGGTTTCATTGGTGGTTTGAGTCACGGCTTGGTACAGTAGTTTCTGTGGTAGTCTTGCTGTGTTCATTTTTGAAACTCTAGGTTTTGATTGCAGATAGATAAAGCACTTGCATGGTGGAATGATCAGATTCAGTACCTGTGATAGAGGATCGATCACTGAAATCCTTGCTCGGGACAGGGACCCCATCTTTATCTGATTTAGCTACTGTATATGCGGCAAGAAGTTTCCCAGACCTTCTTACATCATTGTAACTGCAACTGACCCCTATATGGTTTGTTGCTGTCAACACTTCACGACTGCGGCTCTTTCCATACTGATATTGTCCAAATGAAGTAGTCAAAGGGGTTTTCTTAAAGTGAAAAAGTTGATTGTATATAATCTGGAAAGGCAATGCAGTTGGTTGTGCTGATTGTGATTAGCCCATTCAACGTCCACTATGTATTCATCTGTAGAATATCTGGCATATGGGTCTTTTCCCACGACTCCTTTAGCTCACTACCATCACAAAAGCTATCTTCAAGTTTGAAATCAACGTTTTTAACTCTCTAAGAATTTCTCCTGTTGACATTACTATGTCGTTATTGTTCTGGTAAGGTCGTCAATGGAAATATCTGCTGAGAAACACATTTCAGGCTCATTCACTTTATAACTGGGCAAAATTGAATTATGTTACCATAGTAATCAATGAGCATCTTTTTCACATCACGATTATATACTTCAACATTATTATTCTGAGTCATTATCACCTCCCTGATTTCTGTCAGTGTAAATCCATCCCGTCTTTGATCAGTGGGTCGAGGTCAGATATGATTTTGTTGAAAACGTCATACTTTATGTAACATGTTGTGTTCATTTCATTTATGCATTGTCTGTTCTGTGTTGATCTTAAAACATATTGTTCTTCTAAGTAAATCGTCTTTGTAAAAATTAATAGCATTTTAAAACTTATTTGAACTTTCACACTCATGGAGTCTAAGTTTTTCACGCAACTGTTTTCACTCACTCGTGGTGGTACCTGGCGGTACTCAATTGACAATTGACAATATAGAGGTGTCATCTTGTCCACTGTCTACTGTACGTCCCATATAGAGGTGTCATCCTGCCCACTGTACATCCCATATAGAGGTGTCATCCTGTCTACTGTACATCCTATATAGAGGTGTCATCCTGCCCACTGTACATCCCATATAGAGGTGTCATCCTGTCTACTGTACATCCTATATAGAGGTGTCATCTTGTCCACTGTCCACTGTACATCCTATATAGAGGTGTCATCCTGTCTACTGTACATCCTATATAGAGGTATCATCCTGTCCACTGTTCACTGTACATCCCATATAGAGGTGTCATCCTGTCCACTGTACATCCTATATAGAGGTGTCATCCTGTCCACTGTACATGCTATATAGAGGTGTCATCCTGTCCACTGTACATCCTATATAGAGGTGTAATCCTGTCCACCAAATCATTTGTGGTATTCTGATATGCACGATAAATGTGCTGAATTGTGAAGCAGACATTGTAATTGTAACATGGTAATAAAGTGATACAAGTTTACAATGTCTTGTCTTAATTTACTTGGTTTTTAATCAGTTCACAGTACCAATTAAAGGCTAATGATAGCTATGAAGAGAGGGTAGGGGAGTGGGGTGGGAGGCGTTATGCGCGGTGCCCAAGATTGGCACATTTACAGTTCATTTGTCTGCAAGTACTCGTTTTGTTGTAATACAAGATGTTGGGCATTTGCATGGAGCGAGCAAATCATCAGACCTGGACGGAACTAGACGTAGTACTGGTGTTTTGTCAGCTACTGTTGCTTGGCTTGCTTCATACACATACCATAGAGAATCTGGTTTCATGCATTACGTATGGGATAAACCCCTCGGAGCTCTACATTCTTAGCTTTTTCAAAGCTAAGAATGTAGAGCTCCGAGGGTTTTAACTGACTTAAAACACATCCGACTATAATGAAAATCCCTTATAATCAACAGTCGGTCGCGCCTGACTGATTAT
This sequence comes from Flabesymbios commensalis, assembly GCA_964017125.1. Taxonomy (NCBI): domain Eukaryota; kingdom Metazoa; phylum Annelida; class Polychaeta; order Terebellida; family Flabelligeridae; genus Flabesymbios; species Flabesymbios commensalis. The sequence continues at coordinate 9,969,606 of OZ024905.1, forward strand.
AGTACGAAATGCCTACCATGATAATTGATATGTACTTGATGAACAATAACTCTCCATTCCCAGCTTAGAATGTCGTGGTCGGAAAAAGAAAAAAATGTAGTGGTGTGTTTTAGATCAGCATCATAGACTAGTGTTACATCTAGACATTATTCTATCATTTATAATGTTAAACCTTCATATTGTATATTATTTGGACAGTGTCACATAAATTAAAAGTATATTGTCAATCAGGGCATCTGGCCACAAGTGTTTGATGGAAAAATGCGACGCTTGCCCAACATTGAACCAGCATTGGGTCAGTGAATCCCATCAAGGCTAGCTTGCCATAAATACAATACTACAGAGCGTTTGTTTCAGATCCCATGGAACCAAAAGGTCAGTTATGATACTCTGTTCGTGGGAAATACGACACTTTTCTGCTTAACAGCGAGGGCGGGGGCCCTAGGGTAGTGGTTAGCAGCGCTGCCTTTCACGTCAAAGTTTGGGGTTCGGTTCCCGGTCTCGGCGGTTTGAAAGAAACAAAAAATGTTTCTTCCCCATCCACGTGTGAAAGTCAGTATTGTGGGGAGCCTCCGTGACCGAGAGATAGCGTGCTCGGCCTCAGACCGCCAGGGCTCGAATTTCGAATCCTGTGTCTGGAGGACAGTGTCATTTCAATCATCTCACCATCCTCAGGAGGTTCTCCTGGCCCAGTTTAGCCTATATGTGCACAAAGGTGGCCTAAAGCCCGATTCATTTCATTTTTTTGCTTAACAGCGAAATACACTGCGATAAAACTACGAAAGAACACAATACAGGTCAATGATCAATATGTTATTACTAATATTTTTATTCAACAGAGAATTGCATTCATTATTAGCAGTATACTTATAGTAACAGTAAATACATAAAAGACTGGAGATATCTTGGATTTAAAGGTCAAATGCAGGTAATTTCTTCCCAAAGACACCAGAAAAATGTATCAATTACAAATCTCGCAGAAACCATAAATTGTGCCTTTATGTGCGACACACTTTAGAAAAAAATAGGGTTTTCTTATCATTTTGGTGGCCATTTTGTGTTTAGCTAATTTGAAGGTGAAGGTCACCAATTATAGAATATTGTCCGACAGATTCAAATTCAGGACACACCAATTATGCAAAAACAAGTGGATACAAAAGTATTCACTAACATCCCGAGAAATGTCCCATGGTTTAGATTTCAGCCCAAGCTAAATAGACATATTTTTATGAAAGGCTACAATATTCTTTAATTAAAAAATATGCATGACAATAATAAATATACATAACACTCATTTTTAAGCGTGCACATATCTTGATTCAGAAAACATAGACCAGATATGGATATGTTCAATAAATACGATTTAGGATGTCGTTTACTTTGACCATGTTGACTAGTTTTTGTGTGTTTTTTTGATAATTGTATAATAAAAAATATGATTGACCGTATGTGGAGAGACGACTATGTACTCTATTGCCATGGGTGATATATTATTAGAAGAGGAATTGAATTATCTGTTTTATGGCATATCGCGTGTGCTGATTGGTTAGTCAGAAAATCAATGACGGACGCTTACGTAACCCTACCCCCTAATTCTAGACATGTTTGAGGGTACCCCCATAAAAGCGGTCAACATATAAAGTTCGTCCTTATTGTTGAATGGTAACATCTCATGTCATGTTTTGGACACATAAGAGCTTTAAAAAAGTTGGTGTGGGGTGAGTACTGTTGGGGAGGGATGCACGGTGGCCAACTCCACACCCCTACAGTGTATGGTGCCCGTTAAAATCACCCAGTAGCATGAAGATAAATCGCAGTAGCCCTACATACAATAATTTTATTTGGTTTATTATCTGGTTACATATGTAGAACATATCTATGAGCTCTCTCGCACTTTAAAAAGAACCATAGCTTGTGTTTGTGTACATTTCTGGCCTAATACATGCCGATTATTGACAATTTTGTCATTGGTGGCGGCCATTTTAAAATGTATATAACCACTGGAGGAAAAAAATAGAAACAGTTTTTTTGTTGATCTATGGGTTGTATATTAGTAGAAAAAAACATTAATTCAAAATCAACATGAACATGACACATAATTACACACTAACATATACTACTACAAGAGAGACCTTAACCTGTTAACGATATGGTTAATATTTTATCCACCAGATATATATACATTTTTCAATACCTGACATAATTTACAATTTGTTACAGTTCAACACAAATTATCCAACATTCACAAACTGTCCAGAAATGTTCAAAACAAGTAATGTTGAGTCCGCAGCTAACTGTACGTTATGTCAGTTATTTTACCATTAAAGCGCTGAAATATTTTTGTTTTTCAATCTGATGTCGTCATAAATGGCTTAGTCAGCTCTTTCCGATTCATTTGAATAGCTGTGGCATGGGTCTACGGCCATTAGAAATAGTTTATTTTTTTCAGTGCGGGGTACGTCTTTATACGTCAAAATCTGACGTCTACAGACGTCCAATTTTGACGTATAAAGACTGTCCCCACGCTGAACAGGTTAAAATATATCATGTTGCTCAGAATGAAATTCTCTGTTGAATAAAAATATTAGTAATAACATATTGATCATTGACTTGTATTGTGTTCTTTCGTAGTTTTATCGCAGTGTATTTCACTGTTAAGCAAAAAAATGAAATGAATCGGGCTTTAGGCCACCTTTGTGCACATATAGGCTAAACTGGGCCAGGAGAACCTCCTGAGGATGGTGAGATGATTGAAATGACACTGTCCTCTAGACACAGGATTCGAAATTCGAGCCCTGGCGGTCTGAGGCCGAGCACGCTATCTCTCGGTCACGGAGGCTCCCCACAATACTGACTTTCACACGTGGATGGGGAAGAAACATTTTTTGTTTCTTTCAAACCGCCGAGACCGGGAACCGAACCCCAAACTTTGGCGTGAAAGGCAGCGCTGCTAACCACTACCCTAGGTCCCCCGCCCTCGCTGTTAAAGGTGTAGTCAACTGTCAAAATTTGCGGGACAAGGATCCCCCAGAAGGCAATAGTGCCCGTGGGTAAGCCAAGGCCCTATTCCATAATAATACTAAATATGCGTTTCATACCCAAAGCCTCATTAAGAGCAAGTTCTCAAATCACAGCAAGTTCATATATACTTGAGCAACATCTATGAGGTAATAATTCAAAGCCCTTGTCTTTTGCCCGTACTTAGTCGCCTACTTGCAAACAAACTGACTGTATTACTGCGGGGATTTGGAAACTGCTTGACCCCCAAGCTTGAATGTATTGTCACCCAGTAAACACAAAACATTTGTATGACTTTATGCAATGTTGGACCAACGTCGAAGACGTTGGGCCTACATTGCATAAATGTCATACAAATGTTTTGCGTTTGCTGGGCAGGAGGACTTTCTCTCAAACATTGTACATTTATCTAATGTTGGTTCAATGTTGGGCCAGCGTCGCAGACGTTGGCCTAACATTAAAACAGCATTGGATCAATGTCTCGTTTAAGTAGTATCTTGTAATCAGTTCAGTGGCTATATTAATGCCGTCAATCTGTACTCAATAGGCTACTGTTGGCCTACACTTGACCGTCCCAGGCATGCGCGTTTTGAAGCTGAATGATTCTTTAAGCAGAAAAGTGTCGTATTTCCCACGAACAGAGTATCATAACTGACCTTTTGGTTCCATGGGATCTGAAACAAACGCTCTGTAGTATTGTATTTATGGCAAGCTAGCCTTGATTTTCGATGGGATACACTGACCCAATGCTGGTTCAATGTTGGGCAAGCGTCGCATTTTTCCATCATCCACTTGTGGCCAGATGCCCTGATTGACAAGATACTTTTAATTTATGTGACACTGTCCAAATAATATACAATGTGAAGGTCTAAAATTATAAATGATAGAATAATGTCTAGATGTAACACTAGTCTATGATGCTGATTTAAAACACACCACTACATTTTTTTCTTTGTCCGACCACGACATTCTAAGCTGGGAATTAGCCCAGGAGCATTAGGTTTCAACCTGGAAAAAAAATGCAGAAAGCTGATTTTTTCAGGAAAGATACCTTGATGTATCCCGAATCCAAAACAACAAAGGCCCGAGAGGCCCAAGGTGAGCTAAAAAGATGGTGGCAAAAAATCCAAGATGGCCGCCAATATTATTGGAGCACGTGTATCTTTGTTGCTAGTTATCATACCGTGACGTGTAATACCTCTTTTTGTAGGTTTTGAAGCATGGGGAGTTCATTTAAGGCATTATTTTCATGATTGTGGGCCTCTGTAAAAAGATATTGTGATTTTCTGTTTTTCTATATAAAAGTATTCTTTCAAATGTCTCAAACAAAAGGGAGAATTGTTCGGATATTGGATATTTTAAGATACTTCTTGAAAAGTACAGAAAACCCCCAGTCGCAGGTCTTAAGCGTGTGCTAATAAAATACATTGATCAAATGAACCCCATTCTACCAAGCCTTGCTACTGCTAGAAATCCTACATTTTGTTATTCATGATCCTTATCAACATGATGCAATATTTTCAGCTCCAGTGTATGTCCAGAAAATGGCAGAAAAACATAAAATTGGTATTTGTCCAATCACTTTTCACCAGCCTCTCTATATTGAAGCAGCTGAAATTGTTCAGTCATCCAAAAATATCAATAAAGTAGTTGTCAGGCTTGGGGGGATTCACTTGGGCATGTCATACATGGGAGCATTTGATTACATCATCAGTGACTGTGGTTTGCAAAAACAATGGGACACTGTTTATGCGAAAAACTCAGCCAAACACATGCTAACAGGACATGCCTATGCTCGTGTATTACGAGCTCACATATGTTTTCTGTTGCATATCTCTTTTCACATATGCTTGATGCATCAGATAACTCAATTAAAACAGACTTGAAGAGACTAGAAACCATTCATGATATGCTCTTGAATAAAGATTTTCCTAATGTGAATATAGTCCATGAACAGGCTGTGGACCAGCTTATAAAACTATTAGATGATCTAACAGAAGAAATAACTCTAAAAAATAGAACTGGTAAATTGTGGATAGAATACCTAAATATGATACGTCTGCTTTTGTTATTTATCCGTGCTGAGCGCACTGGTGATTGGACCCTCCACCTCTTTTGAATTTCAAAGAAAATTCCAATTCCTCATGCTGCAGGTCATACTGCATATGCCAAGTCAACTCGCCTTTATCTCCAGCAAATGCACTATCTGAACAATCTTATGGACCAGGAACAAAACATGCGTTGTACATCATGTGGCTACTGGACTATTCGGAGAAATCACATATTCTGGTCAGGAAGTTTCACAGACCAGACAATAGAACAAGTGTTGATGCGCATGTTGAAGTCATGTAGATGCCTTGCTCATGGCCGTGGCATTAATCCAGCTACACAAGCCAAACTCGTGTATTGGTTTGCAACAATCAGTTCCCATTTGCCAAGCACTTGAGGATTTATGTGGTTTACGGTATCAGACAAGTGACCAACATTGTGATCTGCGGGCAGCCACAACTGTACGTCATGGAAAACATTTTATTCCCTTCAAGAATTATTTTTCTCAACGACCACGTTTTTCACAATGGCGTGTATAAGGACAACCTTGTCTCTATTTCTACTGGAGTTGTGGCGCCAAACTGTGTTAATGTAGATTGTGCTGTAGAATTATGGAACATCGCAGCAGTACGACTCATTAATTACAACTTTGCTGATGTTAAGCTAAAAAAAAGACAAATTAAGTCATTTCAATTGGCGCAGTAACTAACATTCGGGGTCATCATGTTGAGGTGGATCCTACTTCACTTTTTATGCGAGTCACATGCACCATTAAGAAACGCTCAAATATGGTAGGTTATCTCAAACACGAGTTCAGTAAACATCCTCTTTCCCTCTTTGACAGGGGAGCGATGAGAAAAAACGATTAAATTGTTCTAGTTCACAATCTAAAAGCTTTTGTAGTCCCCATATCAACGGGAGAATCAGGGCATAAATATTATGAAGTGGATGGTGGTCATCAGCTACATATTGTAGCATGGCCAGTAAATTGTACATATGGTGATGTGATTGTGAATTATGTAAATTTCGCTATTGCTAATTACGGGACACAATGCACTGTATGCTTTGTTGGATACAGTAACTAATCCTCATCTACCAAGGTATCTGAACAAAACCTCCGGAGCTATAAATATCTCTCCAGCTGTTGTATATGATGACGATATATTTTGGCGAATCGTAGCAACAAGGCAAGATTAATCAGTAAAAGTATAGATTCATTGACTCTAAGGGGTGTTTCTTCTTGTCAAAGTCAGGGTGATGCAGATTACTTGATTTAAATAGTATTGTATCTAATTTAGCACATGCAGAAAATATGACATGCCCTGTTGTTCTTGTAGCAAAATATACAGATCTTTTAGTCATGTTATCACACCGTTCAAAGACAGAAAATGTTTCTAGGCAACATTATAAAGACTATATATATAACATACATAGCATTAAAATTAAAATGAATCCTGTGATCCTCCACCATATACTGCTGATTCACGCCATATCAGGCTGTGACACAGTGTCAGCAGTAGGCCTATGGTGTGAGAAAAAAAGACACTTGCTGTGCTGGAACGTGGTCACTGGGATGTGCTAAATGTAATTCTGAAAACTAATCCTAACCATGATAAAGTAGCTGGAGCTGGAAATTTTTTCTCATAAAATCATATGGAAGAAAGCCTACATGTGAAACACTTGACAAGCTAAGATATGTACTTTGTATGCAGAAAATGAGCAAAGTATCTAGCAAATTCCAGCTCCAAAATTTTCCTCCTACATCTGATGCAGCTAGATTCAACTCATTCCGGGACTATGCTGTTCAGGAGAGGTTGGGTAAGGCTCAAGATGTAGAACTCACTGAATGGGGATAGGAATTGCAAGACGGAATAATAAACCCGGTTATGTCCAGTAAAGCTGTTGCCCCAGAAACTGTTCTGTTAATAATAGCATGTGGGTGTAAAATGGCTTGTGGGTTATATTGCACAGCAATGTGTTTTTCATGCATACGACAAACATTTAGTAACACGTGTGAATCTGACGAGGAAGATATGTAGTTATAGTCAGGTGATTTCAGTAGTAGTATTATACTCAAATACAGCTGGTATAATGAAATGCTTTATTACCCAACCCTGTCTATGAGATTTTGTTATATTCTGTATATCAGAAATATTCAATATGGCATGTATGTGCTCAATGGTGTTACTCCATACTTCAATACAAAGTAATATTTTACATAACCAATTAAGAATAATATTTTTGTTATTTACTCTGTGTAGATTAGTTACATACTGAGATAGCTCATCAACAGCAACAGGAAAGTTGATTGAATGGTCACGGGTTATTCATTTAAAAATATGATCGTTGGTGGAAAACATATTTTACTAAATTTGACCCGCTAATTTCAGCTGGTAATCAGCTAAATTGATATTATAAACTACAGTATTACTTTATAGAGGCTCCCAATCACATAAATAATGCAAACATGCAATCCTCGTGTCCAAAACTTACAAAAAGAGGTATTATAAGCTATTATATGCCTTTTACCAAGGAAAGTACATCATACGGTATGAGAAATGGCGGCCATCTTGGATTTTCCGCTGCCATAACATTAGCTCACCTTGGGCATCTCGGGCCTTTGATGTTTTGGACTCGGGATACATCAAGGTATCTTTCCTGAAAAAATCAGCTTTCTGCATTTTTTTTCCAACTTTGTCCAAAGTAGAGCCTAATGCTCCTGGGCTAAATGGAGAGTTATTGTTCATCAAGTACAGATCAATTATCATGGTAGGCATATGGTACTATAATCAGTCAGGCGCGACCGACTGTTGATTATAAGGGATTTTCATTATGGTCGGATGTGTTTTAAGTCAGTTAAAACCCTCGGAGCTCTACATTCTTAGCTTTGAAAAAGCTAAGAATGTAGAGCTCCGAGGGGTTTATCCCATACGTAATGCATGAAACCAGATCCTCTATGGTATGTGTATGAAGCAAGCCAAGCAACAGTAGCTGACAAAACACCAGTACTACGTCTAGTTCCGTCCAGGTCTGATGATTTGCTCGCTCCATGCAAATGCCCAACATCTTATATTACAACAAAACGAGTACTTGCAGACAAATGAACTGTAAATGTGCCAATCTTGGGCACCGCGCATAACGCCTCCCACCCCACTCCCCTACCCTCTCTTCATAGCTATCATTATCTTTTAATTGGTACTGTGAACTGATTAAAAACCAAGTAAATTAAGACAAGACATTGTAAGCTTGTATCACTTTATTACCATGTTACAATTAGGCCTACAATGTCTGCTTCACAATTCAGCACATTTATCGTGCATATCAGAATACCACAAATGATTTGGTGTTTATTTTGTGCTCGCTATGTCTACATTACTGACACCTCTATATAGGATGTACAGTGGACAGGATGACAACTCTATATAGGATGTACAGTGGGCAGGATGACACCTCTATATGTGATGTACAGTGGGCAGTGGACGGGATGACACCTCTATATAGGATGTACAGTAGACAGGATGACACCTATATATGGGATGTACAGTAGACAGGATGACACCTCTATATAGGGTGTACAGTGGACAGGATGATACCTCTATATAGGATGTACAGTGGACAGGATGACACCTCTATATAGGATGTACAGTAGACAGGATGACACCTATATATGGGATGTACAGTAGACAGGATGATACCTCTATATAGGATGTACAGTGGACAGGATGACACCTCTATATATGGGACGTACAGTGGGCAGGATGACACCTCTATATGGGACGTACAGTGGACAGGATGACACCTCTATATAGGATGTACAGTGGACAGGATGACACCTCTATATAGGATGTACAGTGGACAGGATGACACCTCTATATATGGGACGTACAGTGGGCAGGATGACACCTCTATATGGGACGTACAGTGGGCAGGATGACACCTCTATATGGGACGTACAGTGGGCAGGATGACACCTCTATATGGGATGTACAGTGGGCAGGATGACACCTCTATATGGGACGTACAGTGGACAGGATGACACCTCTATATAGGATGTACAGTGGACAGGATGACACCTCTATATAGGATGTACAGTAGACAGGATGACACCTATATATGGGATGTACAGTAGACAGGATGATACCTCTATATAGGATGTACAGTGGGCAGGATGACACCTTTATATAGGATGTACAGTGGACAGGATGACACCTCCATATAGGATGTACAGTGGACAGTGGACAGGATGACACCTCTATATAGGATGTCGATGGACAGGATGACACCTCTATTTAGGACGTACAGTAGACAGGATGACACCTCTATATGTCATGTACAGTGGACAGGATGACACCTCTATATAGGACGTACAATAGACAGGATGATACCTCTATATGTCATGTACAGTGGACAGGATGACACCTCTATATAGGATGTACAATAGACAGGATGACACCTCTATATGGGACGTACAATGGGCAGGATGACACCTCTATATAGGATGTACAGTGGACAGGATGACACCTCTATATGGGACGTACAGTAGACAATGGACAAGATGACACCTCTATATAGGATGTGCAGTAGACAGGATGACACCTCTATATGGAATGTACAGTAGACAGGCTGACACATCTATATAGGATGTACAGTGGGCAGGATGATACCTCTATATAGGATGTACAGTGCATTGATGATACCTCTATATAGGATGTACAATGGACAGGATGACACCTCTATATAGGATGTACAATGGACAGGATGACACCTCTATATGTGATGTACAGTGGACAGGATGACCCCTCTATATGTGATGTACAGTGGACAGGATGACACCCCTATATGGGATGTACAGTGAACAGTGGACAGGATGACACCTCTTTATAGGATGTACAGTAGACAGGATGACACCTCTATATAGGACGTAAAGTGGGCAGGATTACATCTCTATATAGGATGTACAGTGGACAGGATGACACCTCTATATAGGACGTAAAGTGGGCAGGATTACATCTCTATATAGGATGTACAGTGGGCAGGATGATACCTCTTTATAGGACGTACAGTGGGAAGTATGACACCTCTATATATGATGTACAATGGACAGAATGACACCTCTATATAGGATGTACAGTGGATAAGAAGACACCTCTGTATAGGATGTAGGCCTACAGTGGTCATCTGGTTATGGTGGCATCTCTATTTCGAACCTGAATTGGTCAGTTGAATATCTTCTGCACTCTGTTTGACATCTTTTCTTTCATTATTAAGTAATGGGGCTTTGGGATTAATGGTTTCTTTTACCAACTTGAACAATTCCTGTCTGAATACAGATCCACTTATAACATACAACAGAAAATTTACGGAGCTGTTTATTAATCGAAAACTGTCCAGAAGAAGCTTAACCTCTACTCTCAAGGCATTCCTTGTATTGAAGACAGGTATGTGCGAATATAAAAAGCGTTGTTAGATATCGTATATAATATGATTGGAGCAGTAGACATAATAAAACATAAAGAAGTAGTTATGCACATCATAGTGATCTTGTGGATGTCAACTTGGCTGTCTGTCAACTGTTGTCTTTGTCGTCTGGCTTTACACAAACTATAAATCATGATGCTGTTGCTTACTATAATACCAGTAAATGGTATTATAGTAGACAACACATAGTCAATCCATATCAAAGTGTTCTTTTTAATACCGTGCGTCTAACACTTTTTACTTTTACCAATAAAAAAAAGATTACATGAGAATTAGTAGCTGCCAAAATCACCGAACAAATGAGTAGCATGATAAAGGTGATACGTCGGGTGAAGTGTACACGGTAAACGTAAGGTAAGGGAACAGCCACCGTTCTTTCCATGGTGAAGCATAACCTCAACCATGCTGATAAATATTCCACGTAATTAAGATAATAAGGATACATTTTACAAATGAACTAGTTGTAATATTCAAGATGGTCCAAGTGGATAGTTGAGTCACCCTTGAGAAAAGTTAAAACGTTAGGAATTATTCGCACACACAAAAAGAGCGTGTCTATGATGGCAAATAAGGACAAGTAAATCCCACTTGACGTCTGCCGCATTTTCTTTCTCAGTGCTACGACACATGTAATCAAGTTACCTAGACTTCCAACAAGTAATAATATCATTCCGAAACATATGTAAATATGCTTTAATTTCTCTAGCATGCGCGATCTTTTTTTCCAAGTATTTTTTGTTTTCTTAACTTGTTTGTAGGTTATTAAATTTATTGGGTGCTTAGATATTTTGCTACAAACGCCAGTAATGCTATCAAAATTAATCATATCACCAGGTTTAAATATCTTTTTCTTTGTACAATACAGTAATTCCATAAAAGAGAAAAACTGAAAGCCACTTTCATTTTCAATGTTTCAGCTTTACCCCACCATTCAAGACTTGTTCCTTGAAGTGTCTCATTATTAAAAGGAATTAAAGGTGATTGACATGTCATTATCTCTTGGTAGGAGATAGGCAACCCTTTGAAGGGAAGGGACTCGTTCTGGACACACCACACAATGTGATACATTACAGCAGCCATGAACTGAAAGTGAATGGCTCGTGGTTTTTCATTCCAGTCACCAATAAAACGATAACTTTCGGCAACTTCTTCTGTTTTCTTGCAAAGTTTAAGGAGATTATGAAACGAAAAAAACATTATCTGATCTAGTCCAAGTTCATATTGTGCACACCATACAATATCACTTAGAAATGATGTTGTTACTGATAATCGTACACTTTCGTAATTCTTAAACCATACAAGAGATGGAAAAATGTTCATGATTTTACTTCCACGGGATATAATGGGTGACCGACAAGCCCTGTATTCATCAATGTACGGCCAAATAGGGGGGTTCTTCACTATTTGCATCTTAATGCACCACATCATATGGTACAAGCCGATCAGTTGAACAGATGGTACATTAGAATCCAAACCATTTAGAGTTGCGTCCATGGCAGACGTCGTGATTGCGCTAGTATCATTTTCTATTGATTGTTCCAGGATGCCAGTATCTGGTGTTTCACCTCCACCCGAAATTGTACTCACCTCCAACTCTTGGTTATCTGTAATTCCCTCGCCTTTACATGTGATATTTGTCGATCCTTTATTAGGCACACTACCATCATCTTGACACCTTATAGAGCTAGAATCAACAGACCTGATGATGGATGTACTGATGATTGACAGCTCTTTTGATGAAGACGGTAACGTAAATGTATCATCTTGTACATCTACAGTGTTAGTTTTGATCACATCTTTATCATTTGCTTTAATAAGTATCGATACTTGGAGAAAGTCTTTGTTTAACACCATCAGTATGATCCAAAATGCACGGTTTCTAAGTTGCTTAATACGAGCCATTTCAATGGAGGATCAATATGTTACTCTGGTGATCATATTGCGCAATGATCAATAGTTCAATGTACGCTATGATAACAAGGTGTAAATATGTGTACAATCCCAATGCAATCTGTCACGTCCCGTGATCAGAAGTAGTTATCTTTGAATGACGGTTCTAGGTATTTGTCAGATGTATTTATCATCAGTTTATATACATTCTGTTTGACGTTTTATTGTGCTACTAATATCCATTTCGTTGGTATTACACGAGCAGTTAGAAAATCCTCTGTTTGGAGAATATGCACTCACATCATGATGGAACATGACACCTGTAGACATTGTCACATTGTCTCATGTTTTAACTGCCGTGTCTGGTTTGTTTGTATTAGGATTGATTTACACTTGGCTTAAGCTCACATCGATTTATGATAATATCGGATCAAATTGTGTTCATATACCTGTATACATAGACAGCAAAATAACATATATAACGTTACAATTAACTTGCTCATAAGTCACGATTATCGGATTTTATTAGGAATGATATATTCGTGATTCACTCCTTTTGAACATTTCAAGTCGAGTACATATATTACATCTTTATATTCTAGAATCCATCTTTAAATATGAAACCATAATCCACCAATGTGCACCAATGCCCCCACCATTATTTTTCTGAATGATGCAAAATGAAAATGGTGAGAAAACCAAATGATGATTATTAAAATTATTAAATATGTCTAGCAAAGACAAAAAGCTGTCATAGTGTTGACAAAATGTTGCTCTACAACACTGGCCCAACATTAAACCAACACTTTGTCGAAGTCTGGTGTGTGCTGGGTGCAGAATAGCATCGTGTGATGTCCTATGCTACCCACTTCGTGGTGTTACCTGACAGTATCAACTCGTGGTGGTACCAGGCAGTACTCACTCGTGGTGGTACCTGGCAGTACTTATTCGTCTTTGTACCTGGCGGTACTCACTCGAGGTGGTACCTGGAAGGACTCACTTGTGATGGTACCTGGAAGGACTCATTGGTGGTGGTACCTGGCAGTACTTACTTGTGGCGGTACCTGGCAGTACTCACTCGTGGTGGTACCTGGCAGTACTCACTCGTGGTGGTACCTGGCAGTACTCACTCGTGGTGGTACCTGACAGTACTCACACGTGGTGATACCTGGCAGTACTCACTCGTGGTGGTACCTGGCAGTACTCACTCGTGTTTGTACCTGACAGTACTTACTCGTGGTGGTACCTGGCAGTAGGCTTCTCGCTCGTGGCGGTACCTGGCAGTACTCACTCGTGGTGGTACCTGGCAGTACTCACTCGTGTTTGTACCTGACAGTACTTACTCGTAGTGGTACCTGGCAGTAGGCAACTCACTCGTGGCGATACCTGACAGTACTCACTCGTGGTGGTACCTGGCAGTACTCACGCGTGGTGGTTTCTGGTAGTACTCACTCGTGGTGGTACCTGGCGGTACTCACTCGTGGTGGTACCTGGCAGTACTGAATAATGGTGGTACCTGACAGTACTCACTCGTGGTGGTACCTGGCAGTACTCAATAATGGCGGTACCTGACAGTACTTACTCGTGGCGGTACCTGGCAGTACTCACTCGTGGTGGTACCTGGCGGTACCCCTTGGAGCGGTCGTATGGCACATTGAGGGTATCCCTCAAAGGGGTACTCCTCATGGCGGTACGCCCTCTTCGCGGTGACCCTCCTTGTCGGTACCCTATAGTGCAGAAGGTATACCCCGTTGGCGGTACCCGGTATCCCCCCTTACTCATTTGTCTACCTCGAGCTGACAATACTTACATCAAACAAGAGACATTGAGACAATGTTTGGCCAGCATTGTACAAACTCCTTTTTTGGAGAATATCCACTCATATCATGCTGCTTGGGATTAACCCTTCAGTCCCCGGTCACCATTAGATTCGCGTTTTTTCATTTTTTTATTAGCTCATTTAACCCTTTCAGGCCTGAATTTACCATAGTTATCTGCATCCACTACAAGCCGCGGATTGCTGTCGCAATCCTCGCCTTGTAGTGGATGAAGATGATTTGATGTGGTTTACATCAAAGAAAATTGTCATGTATTGGTGAAAACCAGGTTTATGGAATTTTTCGTTCTAAAACCCTTGGTAGTGGGAAAATTAAGTCTGCTTTAATGCATCGCGAGGGCTTAAAGGGTTAATAGCTACTCTCAAACATGATAGAAAAAAACGTGACATCAATCAACAAGATTTAAAAATCGCTGACCTCCATTTTGTCAAATCTGAATAATTTTCACTCACTTAAAGTTGTAAATCGCGTCAGCGAGACACAACTGACACAACTTCAAGTGGCTGAAAATTTCAAGTAAATATCTTGGCGCTTAAAGGGTGAAAAATGACTTTTGTAGGCATTGTATAATGCTTTAGCCGCCGTGCTTAGTTCTCTTTAGATAAGGATTGCTTTACACTTGCTTTAATATCAAATCGGCTTGTGATATCAGCTCATTTGTTTATATACAGAGGACGCAAAATAACATATATAAAATTAAAATTTAGCTCAATTGTTTACAAGTCATGATTACCCTATTTTATTACGCATTATATTATCCAGACCGAACTTTCTCTATAGTGCATGTCGCTAAGTAGCATATCAAAATTCTGTGTCATGTTCATGTTGATTTTGACTGATGATGATTTCTCACATCTATATATCCATTTTCCATTTTTTTCCTTTGCCATTAATGAAAATCCAAGATGGCCGCCACTGATAAGAAAACATCATTTTTCCGCTATATTATCACTAATAATGAGCATAAAAACATAAAATCAATGTCATTTGTTGTATCTAGTCCATGAGAACGGTTGATGACAAAATATAGCTAATACTAAATTGTGGACTAAATTGTATTAAAATATCTATAAGCTCGTGCATACATTATAGAAGTTGCATTCCATCAGGAATAATAATCCTTGCAGGAGTGTCTCCCAGCAATGAAATGACATGTTAACAGTAAAAACATAGGGACGAACTATATATTTTACCGCTTATATGGGGATAACCTCAAACCTGTCTAAAATGAGGGGGTAGGGCCACGCAAACGTCTGTCTTTGCTCGACATTTGAGTCTATTATTTTTTCGCTTGTTTTTGCATAATTTGTGTGTGTGCAGAACTCGAATCTGTTGGATAACATTCTATATTTGGTGTCCTTCGCCTTTAAATAAGCAAAGCAAAAAATGGCCGCCAAAACACTATCTTTTTTATTTTTTGTTAAACATTTTTGCACGATTTCTGGTTTCTGCATGATTTGGAGTTGATAAATTTATGTCTCATGTTTTTCGATCAAAATGACCTATATTTGACCTTCAAATTAAAAATGGTTACCGTCAACACACAAATAAAAGCAATTTTTATGCATGTGAACTATATTATCATAAACGACATTTGTTTAATGGAAATCTAAAAAAGACTAAGTGATGCGACTGATTAGGTTATAAATCATTCAAAACTGTGTTTAAGCACAGTGGATGCTAACATGCTTTCATGTGCTTAATATTTAGAAAGACGTCATTATTTTAATAAAAATGACGTCCATCTTGAATTTTACGATAAAATATAGGTCAGACAATGAATAATAAACATCAAAAATGTTTGTTTCGGCCCCTAAGTCATACAAAATCAATAAATTGAGCAATTTACATTATGACAGCCATTTTGTTTCTTTTTCATATGGAGATGAATTTCACGGCTATTTTGGATTTTTTCTTTCAAATTTATTTCGTCAGTAACGCCTATTCCTAATTCCATAAGGAATCCCAAATACGTCATATTTTCTTCCTCATTATTAGCAGTATACTTATAGTAACAGTAAATACATAAAAGACTGGAGATGTCTTGGATTTAAAGGTCAAATGCAGGTGATTTCTTCATTCAGGGTTTTCTCATCATTTTGGTGGCCATTTTGTGTTTGGCTAATTTGAAGGTGAAGGTCACCAAATATAGAATATTATCCGACAGATTTAAATTCAGGACACACCAATTCTGCAAAAATAAGTGATAAAAAAGTATTCACTAAAATCCCGAGAAATGTTCCATGGTTTAGATTTCAGCCCAAGCTAAATAGACATATTTTCATGAAAGGCTACAATATTATTTAATTCAAAAATATGCATGACAATAATAAATATAAATAACACTCATTTCTAAGCGTACACATGTCTTGATTCAGAAAACATAGACCAGATATGGATATGCTCAATAAATACGATTTATCATGTCGTTTACTTTGACCATGTTGACTAGTTCGTTTTGTTTATTTTGATAATTGTATAATAAAAAAATATGATTGACCGTATGTGGAGAGACGTCTATGTACTCTACTGCCATGGGTGATATATTATTAGAAGAGGAATTTAGTTATCAGAAAGTCAATGACGGACGCTTACTTAACCCTACCCCCTAATTCTAGACATGTTTGAGGGTACCCCCATAAAAGCGGTCAAAATATAAAGTTCGTCCTTATTGTTAAATGCTAACATCTCATGTCATGTTTTGGACATATCAAAGCTTAAAAAAAAGTTGGTGTGGGGTGAGTACTGTTGGGGAGGGGTGCACGGTGGCCAACTCTACACCCCTACAGTGTATGGTGCCCGTTAAAATCACCCAGTAGCATGAAGATAAATCGCAGTAGCCCTACATACAATAATTTGATTTGGTTTATTATCTGGTTACATATGTAGAACTTATCTATGAGCTCTCTTGCACTTTAAAAAAAATCATAGCTTGTGTCTGTTCACATTTCTGGCCTAATACATGCCGATTATTGACAATTTTTGGTGGCGGCCATTTTAAATTTTAATATAACTACTGGAGGAAAAAATGGAAACAGTTTTTTTGTTGATCTATGGGTTGTATATTAGTGGAAAAACCTCGCTAAACGGACCACCCAAGGGACTTGACAAAAGTGGTCCCATTAGCAAGGTGGTCCCCTAAGTGAAATTGTACATTATACCTTATAATATATGCAATTTCCCATGCTCTAAGTACAGTATGTGTACCATTACCTATTTCAATTAGCAGTAAAAATAATTAATAAAATAAAACCATTTATTTTACATTCATTTAAGTTTGCCGCCTGTTTGTATGATGCCTCTTACAGCATCAACAAGCAAACTATCTTGAGCAATCATCAACTTTGCAGAGGTATCATATAGTCTTTTTTCACAACAGAACTCTGGAATAGAATCTGTCCATTCTGGAGCATCTAAAAATGGTTTAGGAGTAGAAAACATATCTCGTTTGTCATCATATTCTTTATCTAATTTATTATTGTCGCTGACTGTGAGTGCGACTTGCATCTATGAGATTTATTTTTTCTTTGAACGTGAGCTTATTACTTCTAGCTTTTGCCATATTGATGCACAACGTTGACTTTCAAAATTCAGATCCCCTGTTTATATCTTGTAAGCTGCTGTTCTGTTCGATTCATCGAACAGAAAAGATCATTAAAAATACTATACCGGAGGCGATCATTAAATGAAGGCCGACAGTTCTGCTGATAAAAAAGTTGTGTTTAACGGTGATTCTTGACGCTTCTGTGATGTCGCTAAACAAACTAAATGTGACCGGGAGCAGTTCAATGCTGTACTCTGACGTGTGATGTTGACCCAATGTTGTTTTAATGTTGGCCAACCGTCTGATATGTCGGGGAAAACTTTGGGACTGGACAAAAGTGGTCCGAGACGCGAGGTAGGTCGCTTATTGAGGTGATCCGGAACCGAGATTATATTGTACAGCTACAAGAGAGACCTTAACCTGTTAACGATATGGTTAATATTGTATACACCAGATATATATTCATTTTTCAATACCTGACATAATTTACAATTTGCTAAAGCTCGACACAAATTACATTCACAAATTATCCACAACAAGTAATGTTGAGACCGTAGCTAACTGTACGTTATGTCAGTTATTTTACCATTAAAGCGCTGAAATATTTTTGTTTTTTAATCTGATGTCATCATAAATGTCTTAGTCAGCTCTTTCCGATTCATTTGGATAGCTGTGTCATGGGTCTACGGCCATTAGAAATAGTTTAATTTTTTCAGTGCGGGGAACGTCTTTATACGTCTGTAGACGTCCGATTTTGACGTATAAAGACGGTCCCCGCGCTGAACAGGTTAAAATATATCTCAGAATGCTCAGAATGCAATTCTATGTTGAATAGAATATCATTAGGCCTAATAACCTATTGATCATTGACTTGTATTGTGTTATTTCGTAGTTTTATCGCAGTGTATTTCGCTGTTAAGCAGAAAAGTGTCGTATTTCCCACGAACACAGTATCATATCTGACCTTTTGGTTCCATGGGATCTGAAACAAACGCTCTGTAGTATTGTATTTATGGCAAGCTAGCCTTGATTTTCGATGGGATACACTGACCCAATGCTGGTTCAATGTTGGGCAAGCGTCGCATTTTTCGATCAACCACTTGAGGCCTGATGCCCTGATTGACAAGATACTTTTAATTTATGTGACACTGTCCAAATAATATACAATGTGAAGGTCTAAAATTATAAATGATAGAATAATGTCTAGATGTAACACTAGTCTATGATGCTGATTTAAAACACACTACTATATTTTTTCTTTGTCCGACCACGACATTCTAAGCTGGGAATGGAGAGTTATTGTTCATCAAGTACAGATCAATTATCATGGTAGACATATGGTACTATAATCAGTCAGGCGCGACCGACTGTTGATTATAAGGGATTTTCATTATGGTCGGATGTGTTTTAAGTCAGTTAAAACACTCGGAGCCCTACATTCTTAGCTTTGAAAAAGCTAAGAATGTAGAGCTCCGAGGGGTTTATCCCATACGTAATACATGAAACCAGATCCTCTTTGGTATGTGTATGAAGCAAGCCAAGCAACAGTAGCTGACAAAACACCAGTAATACGTCTGGTTCCGTCCAGGTCTGATGATTTGCTCGCTCCATGCAAATGCCCAACATCTTGTATTACAACAAAACGAGTACTTGCAGACAAATGAACTGTAAATGTGCCAATCTTGGGCACCGCGCATAACGCCTCCCACCCCACTCCCCTACCCTCTCTTCATAGCTATCATTAGCTTTTAATTGGTACTGTGAACTGATTAAAAACCAAGTAAATTAAGACAAGACATTGTAAACTTGTAAACTTCACAATTCAGCACATTTATCGTGCATATCAGAATACCACAGATGATTTGGTGTTTATTTTGTGCTCGCTATGTCTACATTACTGACACCTCTATATAGGATGCACAGTGGACACGATGACACCTCTTTATAGGATGTACAGTGGACAGTATGACACCTCTATATAGGATGTACAGTGGACAGGATGACCCCTCTATATGTGATGTACAGTGGACAGGATGACACCTCTATATGGGATGTACAGTAGACAGGATGACACCTCTATATAGGATGTACAGTGGACAGGATGACACCTCTATATAGGACGTACAGTGGGCAGGATGACACCTCTATATGGGACGTACAGTGGACATGATGACACCTCTATATAGGATGTACAGTGGGCAGGATGACACCTCTATATGGGACGTACAGTGGACAGTGGACGGGATGACACCTCTATATAGGATGTACAGTAGACAGGATGATACCTCTATATAGGATGTACAGTGGGTAGGATGACACCTCTATATGTGATGTACAGTGGGCAGGATGACACCTCTATATGGGATGTACAGTGGACAGGATGACACCTCTACATAGGATGTACAGTAGACAGGATGATACCTCTATATAGGATGTACAGTGGGTAGGATGACACCTCTATATGTGATGTACAGTGGGCAGGATGACACCTCTATATGTGATGTACAGTGGACAGGATTACACCTCTATATAGGATGTACAGTGGGCAGGATGACACCTCTATATGGGATGTACAGTGGACAGTAGACAGGATTACACCTCTATATAGGATGTACAGTGGACAGGATGACACCTCTATATAGGATGTACAGTGGACAGTGGACAGGATGACACCTCTATATAGGATGTACAGTGGACAGGTTGACACCTCTATATAGGATGTATAGTGGACAGGTTGACATCTCTACATAGGATGTACAGTGGACAGTGGACAGGATGACACCTCTATATAGAACGTAAAGTGGACAGGATGACACCTCTATATAGGATGTACAGTGGACAGGATGACACCTCTATATAGAACGTACAGTAGACAGGATGACACCTCTATATAGGATGTACAGTGGACAGGATGACACCTCTATATGGGATGTACAGTGGGCAGGATGACACCTCTATATGGGATGTACAGTGGACAGTGGACGGGATGACACCTCTATATAGGATGTACAGTAGACAGGATGACACCTCTATATAGAACGTACAGTAGACAGGATGACACCTATATATGGGATGTACAGTAGACAGGATGACACCTCTATATAGAACGTACAGTAGACAGGATGACACCTCTATATAGGATGTACAGTAGACAGGATGACACCTCTATATAGAACGTACAGTAGACAGGATGACACCTCTATATAGGATGTACAGTGGACAGGATGACACCTCTACATAGGATGTACAGTAGACAGGATGATACCTCTATATAGGATGTACAGTGGGTAGGATGACACCTCTATATAGGATGTACAGTGGAGAGTAGACAGGATGACACCTTTATATAGGATGTACAGTGGACAGGTTGACACCTCTATATAGGATGTACAGTGGACAGGATGACACCTCTACATAGGATGTACAGTAGACATGATGATACCTCTATATGTGTTATACAGTGGACAGGATGATACCTCCATATAGGATGTACAGTGGACAGGATGCCACCTCTATATAGGACGTACAGTGGACAGGATTACACCTCTATATAGGATGTACAGTGGGCAGGATGACACCTCTATATAGGATGTACAGTGGACAGGATGACACCTCTATATGTGATGTACAGTAGACAGGATGACACCTCTATATAGGATGTACAGTAGACAGGATGATACCTCTATATAGGATGTACAGTGGGCAGGATGACACCTCTATATAGGATGTACAGTGGACAGTAGACAGGATGACACCTCTATATAGGATGTACAGTGGACAGGATGACACCTCTACATAGGATGTACAGTAGACATGATGATACCTCTATATAGGATGTACAGTGGGCAGGATGACACCTCTATATAGGATGTACAGTGGACAGTAGACAGGATGACACCTCTATATAGGATGTACAGTGGACAGGATTACACCTCTATATAGGACGTACAATGGACAGGATGACCCCTCTATATGTGATGTACAGTGGACAGGATGACACCTCTATATAGGATGTACAGTAGACATGATGATACCTCTATATAGGATGTACAGTGGACAGGATGACACCTCTATATAGGATGTACAGTGGACAGGATGACACCTCTATATTAGATGTACAGTGGACAGGATGACACCTCTATATAGGATGTACAGTGGACAGGATGACACCTCTATATAGGATGTACAGTGGACAGTAGACAGGATTACACCTCTATATAGGATGTACAGTGGGCAGGATGACACCTCTATATAGGATGTACAGTGGACAGTGGACAGGATGACACCTCTATATAGGATGTACAGTGGACAGGATGACACCTCTACATAGGATGTACAGTAGACAGGATGATACCTCTATATAGGATGTACAGTGGGCAGGATGACACCTCTATATAGGATGTACAGTGGGCAGGATGACACCTCTATATAGGATGTACAGTGTACAGTAGACAGGATTACACCTCTATATAGGATGTACAGTGGGCAGGATGACACCTCTATATAGGATGTACAGTGGGCAGGATGACACCTCTATATAGGATGTACAGTGGACAGGATGACACCTCTATATAGGATGTACAGTGGACAGTGGACAGGATGACACCTCTATATAGGATGTACAGTGGACAGGATGACACCTATATATGGGATGTACAGTAGACAGGATGATACCTCTATATAGGATGTACAGTGGACAGGATGACACCTCTATATAGGATGTACAGTGGGCAGGATGACACCTCTATATAGGATGTACAGTGGACAGTAGACAGGATTACACCTCTATATAGGATGTACAGTGGACAGGATGACACCTCTATATAGGATGTACAGTTGACAGTGGACAGGATCACACCTCTATATAGGATGTACAGTGGACAGTGGACAGGATTACACCTCTATATAGGATGTACAGTGGACAGGATGACACCTCTATATAGGATGTACAGTGGACAGGATGACACCTCTATATAGGATGTACAGTGGACAGTGGACAGGATTACACCTCTATATAGGATGTACAGTGGACAGGATGACACCTCTATATAGGATGTACAGTGGGCAGGATGACACCTCTATATAGGATGTACAGTGGACAGGATGACACCTCTATATAGAGCGTACAGTAGACAGGATGATACCTCTATATGGGACGTACAGTGGGCAGGATGACACCTCTATATAGGATGTACAGTAGACAGGATGACACCTCTATATGGGACGTACAGTGGGCAGGATGACACCTCTATATAGGACGTAAGTAATGGGGCTTTTGGGATTAATGGTTCCTTTTACCAACTTGAACAATTCCTGTCTGAATACAGATCCACTTATAGCATACAACAGAACATTTACGGAGCTGTTTATTAATCGAAAACTGTCCAGAAAAAGCTTAACCTCTACTCTTAAGGCATTCCTTGTATTGAAGATAGGTATGTGCGAATATAAATAAGCGTTGTTAGATATCGTATATAATATGATTGGAGCAGTCGACATAATAAAACATAAAGAAGTAGTTATGCACATCATAGTGTTTTTGTGGATGTCAACTTGGCTGTCTGTCAACTGTTGTCTTTGTCGTCTGGCTTTACACAAACTATAAATCATGATGCTGTTGCTTACTATAATACCAGTAAATGGTATTATAGTAGACAGCACAAAGTCAATCCATATTAAAGTGTTCTTTTTAATACCGTGCGTCTAACACTTTTTACTTTTACCAATAAAAAAAAGATTACATGAGAATTAGTAGCTGCCAAAATCACCGAACAAATGCATGATAAAGGTAATACGTCGGGTGAAGTGTACACGGTAAATGTAAGGTAAGGTAACAGCCACCGTTCTTTCCATAGTGAAGCATAATCTCAACCATGCTGATAAATATTCCACGTAATTAAGAGAATAAGGATACATTTTACAAATGAACGAGTTGTAATATTCAAGATGGTCCAAGTGGATAGTTGAGTCACCCTTGAGAAAAGTTAAAACGTTAGGAGTTATTCGCACACACAAAAAGAGCGTGTCCATGATGGCAAATAAGGACAAGTAAATCCCACTTGACTTCTGCCGCATTTTCTTTCTCAGTGCTACGACACGTGTAATCAAGTTACCTAGACTTCCAACAAGTAATAATATCATTCCGAAACATATGTAAATAGGCTTTAATTTCTCTAGCATGCGCGATCTTTTTTTCCAAGTAATTTTTGTTTTCTCAACTTGTTTGTAGTTTATTAAATTTATTGGATGGTTAGATATTTTGCTACAAACGTCAGTAATGCTATCAAAATTAATCATATCACCAGGTTTAAATATCTTTTTCTTTGCACAATACAGTAATTCCATAAAAAGAGAAAAACTGAAAGCCACTTTCATTTTCAATGTTTCAGATTTACCCCACCATTCCAGACTTGTTCCTTGAAGTGTCTCATTATTAAAAGGGATTAAAGGTGATCGACATGTCATTATCTCTTGGTAGGAGATAGGCAACCCTTTGAAGGGAAGGGACTCGTTCTATACACACCACACTATGTGAAACAATACAGCAGCCATGAACTGAAAGTGAATGGTTCGCGGTTTTTCATTTCAGTCACCAATAAAACGATAACTTTTAGAAACTTCTTCTGTTTTCTTGCAAAGTTTAAGGAAATTATGAAACGAAAAAAACATTATTTGAGAAACTTCAAGTTCATATTGTGCACACCATACAATATCACTCAGAAATGATGTTGCTACTGATAATGGTACGTTTTCGTAATTCTTAAACCATACAAGAGATGGAAAAATGTTCATGATTTTACTTCCACGGGATATAATGGGTGACCGACAAACCCTGTATTCATCAGTGTACGGCCAAATAGGGGGGTTCTTCACTATTTGCATCTTAATGCACCACATCATATAGTACAAGCCGATCAGTTGAACAGATGGTACATTAGAATCCAAACCATTTAGAGTTGAGTCCATGGCAGACGTCGTGATTGCGCTTGTATCATTCTTTATTGATTTTTCCAGGACGCCAGTAACAGGTGTTTCACTTCCACCCGAAATTGTACCCGCCTCCAACTCTTGGTTGTCTGTAATCCCCACGCCTCTACATGTTATCGGTATGTTATCATCTTGACACCTTATAGATCTAGAATCAACAGACCTGATGATGGATGTACTGATGATTGACAGCTCTTTTGATAAAGACGGTAACGTAAATGTATCATCTCTTTCATCTACAGTTCTAGTGTTGATCACGTCTTTATCATTTGCTTTAATAACTATAGATACTTTAAAAGTCTTTGTTCAACACCATCAGTATGATCCAAAATGCACGGTTCCTAAGTAGCTTAATACGAGCCATTTCAAAGGAGGATCAATATGTTTCTTTGGTGATCATATTTCGTAATAATCAAAACTTTAAATGGACGCTATGATAACAAGGTGTAAATATGTGTTTAATTCTCATGCAATCTGTCACGTCCCGTGATCAGGAGTAGATATCTTTGAATGACGGTTCTATGTATTTGTCAGACGCATTTATTATCAGATGATATGCATTCTGTTTAGCGTTTTATTGTGTTACTAATATCCATTTCGTCGGTATTATACGAGCTGTTAGAAAATCCTCTGTTTGGAGAATGAGCACTAACATCGTGATAAATCTCAACAAACATGACACCTGTAGACATTGTCACATTGTCTCATGTTTTAACTGCCGTGTTTATTTTGTTTGTATTAGGATTGATTTACACTTGCTTTAAGTTCACATCGATTTATGATAATATCGGATCAAATCATGTTCATATCCTGTATACATAGACAGTAAAGTAATATATATAACGTTACAATTAACTTGCTCATAAGTCACGATTATCGGATTTTATTAGGAATTATATATATTCTATTCGTCATTTTCTCCTTTTCAACATTTCAAGTCGAGTACATATATTTAAATCTTTATATTCTAGAATCTAACTTTAAATATGAAAACCATATCCCACTAATGTCTAGTAATGCAACCACCATTATTTTTCTAAATGATTCAAGATGAAAATGGTGAGAAAACCAAATGGTGGTATCCGGCAGTACTCTATAATAGCGGTACCTGGCATTACTCACTCGTGGTGGTACCTAGAAGTACTCAATAATGGCGATACCTGGCAGTACTCACTCGTGGTGGTACCCGGCAGTACTCAATAATGGTGGTAACTGGCAGTACCTACTCGTGGTGGTATCCGACAGTAGTCAATAATAACGGTACCTGGCAGTACTCACTCGTGGTGGTACCCGGCAGTACTCAATAATGGCGGTATCTGGCAGTACTTACTCGTGGCGGTACCCGGCAGTACTCAATGATGGCGGTACCTGGCAGTACCCACTCGTGGTGGTACCTGACAGTACTCAATAATGGCGGTATCTGGCAGTACTCACCCGTGGTCGTACCTGGCAGTACTCAATGATGGCGGTACCTGGCAGTACTTACTCGTGGTCGTACCTGGCAGTACTTACTCGTGGTGGTACCTGGCGGTACTCACTTGTGGTGGTACCTGGCAGTATTTATTCGTGTTTGTACCTGGCAGTACTCACTCGTGCTTGTACCTGGAAGTACTCACTCGTGCTTGTACCTGGAAGTACTCATTAGTGTTTGTACCTGGCAGTATTTATTTGTGTTTGTACCTGGCAGTACTCATTAGTGTTTGTACCTGGCAGTATTTATTCGTGTTTGTACCTGGCAGTGCTTACTCGTGTTTGTTCCTGGCAGCACTTACTTGTGGTGGTACCTGGCAGTCCTTATTCGTGGTGGTACCTGTCAGTACTTACTCGTGGTGGTACCTGGCGATACTCATTCGTGTTTGTACCTGTTTGTACCTGTACCTATTTGTGTTTGTACCTGTACTTTCTTGTGGTGGTACCTGACAGTACATATTTGTGGCGGTACCTGGCAGTACTTACTTGTGTTTGTACCTGGCAGCACTTGTATTTGTGTTTGTACCTGTACTTTCTTGTGGTGGTACCTGGCAATACTTATTCGTGGCGGTACCTGTCAGTACATACTCGTGGCGGTACCTGGCAAAACTTACTCGTGTTTGTACCTGGCGGTACTTACTTGTGGTGGTACCTGGCAGCACTTACTCGTGGTGGTACCTGGCAGTACATACTCGTGGCGGTACCTGGCAAAACTTACTCGTGTTTGTACCTGGCAGTACTTACATTTGGTGGTACCTGGCAGCACTTACTCGTGGTGGTACCTGGCAGTACTCACTCGTGGTGGTACCTGGCAGTACCCAACGTGGTGGTACCTGACAGTACTTACTCGTGGTGGTACCTGGCGGTACCCACCGTGGTGGTACCTGGCAGTACTCACTCGTAGTGGTACCTGGCAGTACCCACTGTGGTGGTACCTGGTAGTACTTACTCGTGGAGGTACCTAGCAATACATACTCGTGGTTGTACCTGGCAGTACTTACTCGTAGTGGTACCTGGCAGTGCTCACTCGTGGCGTTACCTGGCAGTACTCACTCGTGTTTGCGCCTGGCAGTACTCAATAATGGCGGTATCTGGCAGTACTTACTTGTGGTGGTACCTGGCAGTACTCACTCGTGGTGGTACCTGGCGGTACTCACTCGTTGTGGTACCTGACAGTACTTACTCGTGGTGGTACCTGGCAGTACTCAATGATGGCGGTACCTGGCAGTACTCACTCGTGGTGGTACCTGGCAGTACTCAATAATGGCGGTACGCGGCAGTACTTGCTCGTGGTGGTACCTGGCAGTACTCACTCGTGGTGGTACCTGGCAGTACTCACTCGTGGTGGTACCTGGCAGTACTCACTCGTGGTGGTACCCGGCAGTACTTAATGATGACGGTGCCTGGCAGTACTCACTCGTGGAGGTACCCGGCAGTACTCAATGATGGCGGTACCTGGCAGTACTCACTCGTGGTGGTACCTGGCAGTACTCACTCGTGGTGGTACCCGGCAGTACTCAATGATGGCGATACCTTGCAGTACTCACTCATGGGGGTACCCGGCAGTACTTACTCGTGGTGGTACGTGGCAGTACTCACTCGTGGTGGTACCCGGCAGTACTCAATGATGGCGGTACCTTGAAGTTCTCACTCATGGAGGTACCCAGCAGTACTCAATGATGGCAGTACCTGGCAGTACTCACTCGTGGAGGTACCTGGCAGTACTTACTCGTGGTGGTACCTGACAGTACTCATTCGTGGTGGTACCTGACAGTACTCAATAATGGCCGTACCTGGCAGTACTTAATCGTGGCGTCACCTGGTAGTACTCACTCGTGTTTGTGCCTGGTATAGTGTCTACACTATTATAAGCAGTACTTACTTGTGGTGGTACCTGGCAGTACTCACTCGTGGTGGTACCTGGCAGTACTCACTCATGGTGGTACCTGGCAGTACTCACTCGTGGTGGTACCCGGCAGTACTCACTCGTGTTTGTACCTAGTCTAGTGTCTACACTATTACTACAACGCATGTTTCAAGATCCAGCTTTCATCATTCTTGTAATTAACTATAAGAACAAAAAACAAGCCTTATGTTAATTATCATGTTTTCTCTTTGTATTTTCTAAAATGAAAGTATACGTTTATTGTATAATGATCCAATTTTAGAAAGCCCAATTGTTGTTTTTTTAAGAACTGTAGGGGCCTATTTATGAAATCTCAAGAGCAATTCTGTGCCAATCTTGTGCAGCACACATAACACCTCCCACCCCTTTCCCATACCCTCTTTTCATAGCCTGCTATCATTAGCCTTTATTTGATTAAAACCCAAGTAAATTAATACAAAACATTGTAAGCTTGCATCACTTTATTACTATGTTACAATTACAATGTCTGGTTCACAATTCAGTCAAGATCCGAATCTACTGTTTTAACAATAGACTGACGTCACGGGTGTATTTTAAGTACATTTATCTTGCATATTAGAATAAAACAAATTGTTTGGTGGTTATTTCGTGCTCGCTATATTTACATTACTGACACCTCTCTATAGGATGTACAGTGGACAGGATGACACCTCTATATATAGGATGTACACTGGTTATCTGGTTATGATGACATCTCTATTTCGAAACTGAATTGGTCAGTTGAATATATTCTGTACTCTGTTTGACATCTTTCCTTTCATTATTATGTAATAGGGTTTCTAGGCTTAATGGTTCCTTTTACCAGCCTAAATAGTTCTTGTCTGAATACAGATCCACTTATAAGGTACAATAGAAAATTTACGGAGCTGTTTATCAATCGAAAACTGTCCAGAAGAAGCTTAACCTCTACTCTTAAGGCATTCCTTGTATTGAAGACAGGTATATAAGAATATAAATAGGCGTTGTTGGATATCGTATATAATCTGATTGGAGCAGTCGACATAATAAAACATAAAGAAGTAGTTATGCACATCATAGTGATCTTGTGGATGTCAACTTGACTGTCTGTCAACTGTTGTCTTTGTCGTCTGGTTTTACACAAACTATAAATCATGATGCTGTTGCTTACTATAATACCAGTAAATGGTATTATAGTAGAAAACACAAAATCCATCCATATTAAAGTGTCCTCTTTAATACCGTGTGTCTCGCACTTTTTAGCTTTACCAATAAAAAAAAAGATTACAGGAGAATTAGCAGCTGCCAAAATCACCGAACAAGTGAGTACCATGATAAAGGTAATACGTCGGGTGAAGTGTACACGGTAAATGTAAGGTAAGGTAACAGCCACTGTTCTTTCCACAGTGAAGCATAACCTCAACCATGCTGATAAATATTTCACGTAATTAAGAGAATAAGGATACATTTTACAAGTGAACGAGTTGTAATATTCAAGTTGGTCCAAGTGGATAGTCGAGTCACCCTTGAGAAAAGTTAAGACGTTAGGAATTATTCGCACACACAGGAAGAGCGTGTCTATGATGGCAAATAAGGATAAGTAAATCCCACTTGACGTCTGCCGCATTTTCTTTCTCAGTGCTACGACACATGTAATCAAGTTACCTAGACTTCCAACAAGTAATAATATCATTCCTAAACATATGTAAATAGGCTTTAATTTCTTTAGCATGCGCAATCTTTTTTTCCAAGTGTTTTTTGTTTTCTTAAATTGTTTGTAGGTTATTAAATTTATTGGGTACTTAGATATTTTGCTACAAGCGCCAGTAATGCTATCAAAATTAATCATATCACCAGGTTTAAATATCTTTTTCTTTGCACAATACAGTAATTCCATAAAAAGAGAAAAACTGAAAGCCACTTTCATTTTCAATGTTTCAGATCTACCCCACCATTCCAGACTTGTTCCTTGAAGTGTCTTATTATTAAAAGGAATTAAAGGTGATTGACATGTCATTATCTCTTGGTAGGAGATAGGCAACCCTTTGAAGGGAAGGGAGTCGTTCTGGACACACCACACGATGTGATACAATACAGCAGCCATGAACTGAAAGTGAATGGTTCGCGGTTTTTCATTCCAGTCACCAATAAAACGATAACTTTCAGCAACTTCTTCTGTTTTCTTGCAAAGTTTAAGGAGATTATGAAACGGAAAAAACATTATCTTAGAAAGTTCAAGTTCATATTGTGCACACCATACAATATCACTTAGAAATGATGTTGTTACTGATAATCGTACACTTTCGTAATTCTTAAACCATACAAGAGATGGAAAAATGTTCATGATTTGACTTCCACGGGATATAATGGGTGACCGACAAGCCCTGTATTCATCAGTGTACGGCCAAATAGGGGGGTTCTTCACTATTTGCATCTTAATGCACCACATCATATGGTACAAGCCGATCAGTTGAACAGATGGTACATTAGAATCCAAACCATTTAGAGTTGCGTCCATGGCAGACGTCGTGATTGCGCTAGTATCATTCTCTATTGATTGTTCCAGGACGCCAGTAACCGGTGTTTCACTTCCACCCGAAATTGTACTCACCTCCAACTCTTGGTTATCTGTAATTCCCTCGCCTTTACATGTGATATTTGTCGATCCTTTATTAGGCACACTACCATCATCTTGACACCTTATAGATCTAGAATCAACAGACCTGATGATGGATGTACTGATGATTGACAGCTCTTTTGATGAAGATGGTAACGTAAATGTATCATCTTGTACATCTACAGTGTTAGTTTTGATCACATCTTTATCATTTGCTTTAATAAGTATCGATACTTGGAGAAAGTCTTTGTTTAACACCATCAGTATGATCCAAAATGCACGGTTCCTAAGTAGCCTACTACGAGCCATTTCAAATGAGGATCAATATGTTACTCTGGTGATCATATTGCGCAATGATCGAAAATTCAATGTACGCTATGATAACAAGGTGTAAATATGTGTTCAATCCCCATGCAATCTGTCACGTCCCGTGATCAGAAGTAGTTATCTTTGAATGACGGTTCTAGGTATTTGTCAGATGCATTTATCATCAGATCATAAACATTCTGTTTGACGTTTTATTGTGCTACTGATATCCATTTCGTTGGTATTATACAGGCTGTTAGAAAATCCTCTGTTTGGAGAATATGCACTCACATCATGATGGAACTAAGCAAACATGACACCTGTAGACATTGTCACATTGTCTCATGTTTTAACTGCCGTGTCTGGTTTGTTTGTATTAGAACTGATTTACACTTGGTTTAGGTTCACATCGATTTATGATAATATCGGATCAAATTGTGTTCATATACCTGTATACAGAGACAGTAAAATAATATATATAACGTTACAACGAACTTACTCATAAGTCACGATTGTCGGATTTTATTAGGAATGATATATATTCTTTTCGTGATTTTCTTCTTTTGAACATTTCAAGTCGAGTACATATATTACATCTTTATATTCTAGAATCCATCTTAAATATAAAACCATATCCCACCAATGTGCGCTAATGCGACCACCATTATTTTTCTAAATGATTCAAGATGAAAATGGTGATAAAACCAAATGATAATTATTAAAATTAATATTTATGTCTAACAAAAACAAAAAGCTGTCGTAGTGTTGACAGACGTTGCTCTACAACACTGGCCCAACATTAGGCCAACACTTTGTCGAAGTCCGGTGTTTGCTAGGTGCAGAATAGCATCGTGTGAAGACCTATGCTACCCACTTCGTGGTGTTACCTGACAGTATCAACTCGTGGTGGTACCCGGCAGTACTCACTTGTGGTGGTACCTGGCAGTACTCATTCGTGGTGGTACCTGGCAGTACTTATTCGTCTTTGTACCTGGCAGTACTCACTCGTGGTAGTACCTGGAAGGACTAACTTGTGGTGGTACCTGGAAGAACTCACTTGTGTTTGTACCTGGCAGTACTTACTCGTGGCGGTACCTGGCAGAACTCACTCGTGGTGGTACCTGGAAGTACTCACTCGTGGTGGTACCTGGCAGTACTTTTTTGTCTTTTTACCTGGCAGTACTCACTCGTGATGGTACATAGAAGGACTCACTTGTGTTTGTACCTGGCAGTACTCACCCGTGGTGGTATCTGGCGGTACTTACTCGTGGTGGTACCTGGCGGTACTTAGTCGTGGAGATACCTGGCAGTACTCACTCGTGGTGATACCTGTCAGTACTCACTCGTGATGGTACCTGGTAGTACTCACTCGTGGTGGTACCTGGCGGTATCACTCGTTGTGGTACCTTGTAGTACTCACTCGTGGTGGTACCTGGCAGTACTCAATAATGGCGGTACCTGGCAGTACTTACTCGTGGTGGTACCTGCAAGGACTCACTCGTGGTGGTACCTGGCAGTACTCACTCGTGGTGGTATCTGGCAGTACTCACTCGTGGTGGTACCTGGCGGTACTCACTCGTGGTGGTACCTTGTAGTACTCACTCGTGGTGGTACCTGGCAGTAATCAATAATGGCGATACCTGACAGTACTCACTCGTGGTGGTACCTGGAGGGACTCACTCGTGGTGGTACCTGGCAGTACTCACTCCTGGTGGTACCTTGTAGTACTCACTCGTGGTGGTACCTGGCAGTACTCAATAATGGCGGTACATGGCAGTACTTACTCGTGGTGCTACCTGGAAGGACTCACTCGTGTTGTACCTGACAGTACTTACTCGTGGCGGTACCTGGCGGTACTCACTCGTTGTGGTACCTTGTAGTACTCACTCGTGGTGGTACCTGGCAGTACTCAATAATGGCGGTACCTGGCAGTACTTACTCGTGGTGGTACCTGCAAGGACTCACTTGTGGTGGTACCTGGCAGTACTCAATAATGGCGGTACATGGCAGTACTTATTCGTGGTGCTACCTGGAAGGACTCACTCGTGTTGTACCTGCCAGTAATCACTCGTGGTGGTACCTGGCGGTACTCACTCGTTGTGGTACCTTGTAGTACTCACTCGTGGTGGTACCTGGCAGTACTCAATAATGGCGGTACCTGGCAGTACTTACTCGTGGTGGTACCTGCAAGGACTCACTCGTGGTGGTACCTGGCAGTACTCAATCGTGGTGGTATCTGGCAGTACTCACTCGTGGTGGTACCTGGCAGTACTCACCCGTGGTGGTACCTGGCAGTACTCACTCGTGGTGGTACTTGGCAGTAATTGCTCGTGGTGGTACCTGGCGGTACTCACTCGTGGTGGTACCTTGTAGTACTCACTCGTGGTGGTACCTGGCAGTAATCAATAATGGCGATACCTGACAGTACTCACTCGTGGTGGTACCTGGAGGGACTCACTCGTGGTGGTACCTTGTAGTACTCACTCGTGGTGGTACCTGACAGTACTCAATAATGGCGGTACATGGCAGTACTTATTCGTGGTGCTACCTGGAAGGACTCACTCGTGTTGTACCTGGCAGTACTTACTCGTGGCGGTACCTGGCAGTACTCACTCGTGGTGGTACATGGCAGTACTCACCCGAGGCGGTACCTGGCAGTACTCACTCGTGGTGGTACCTGGCGTTATCACTCGTGGTGGTACCTGGTAGTACTCACTCGTGGTGGTACCTGGCAGTAATTACTCGTAATAATCAAAACTTTAAATGGACGCTATGATAACAAGGTGTAAATATGTGTTTGATTCTCATGCAATCTGTCACGTCCCGTGATCAGGAGTAGATATCTTTGAATGACGGTTCTATGTATTTGTCAGACGCATTTATTATCAGATGATATACATTCTGTTTAGCGTTTTATTGTGTTACTAATATCCATTTCGTCGGTATTATACGAGCTGTTAGAAAATCCTCTGTTTGGAGAATGAGCACTAACATCGTGATAAATCTCAACAAACATGACACCTGTAGACATTGTCACATTGTCTCATGTTTTAACTGCCGTGTTTATTTTGTTTGTATTAGGATTGATTTACACTTGCCTTAAGTTCACATCGATTTATGATAATATCGGATCAAATCATGTTCATATCCTGTATACATAGACAGTAAAGTAATATATATAACGTTACAATTAACTTGCTCATAAGTCACGATTATCGGATTTTATTAGGAATTATATATATTCTATTCGTCATTTTTTCCTTTTCAACATTTCAAGTCGTGTACATATATTTAAATCTTTATATTCTAGAATCTAACTTTAAATATGAAAACCATATCCCACTAATGTCTAGTAATGCAACCACCATTATTTTTCTAAATGATTCAAGATGAAAATGGTGAGAAAACCAAATGGTGGTATCCGGCAGTACTCAATAATAGCGGTACCTGGCATTACTCACTCGTGGTGGTACCTGGAAGTACTCAATAATGGCGATACCTGGCAGTACTCACTCGTGGTGGTACCCGGCAGTACTCAATAATGGTGGTAACTGGCAGTACTTACTCGTGGTGGTATCCGACAGTACTCAATAATAACGGTACCTGGCGGTACTCACTCGTGGTGGTACCCGGCAGTACTCAATAATGGCGGTATCTGGCAGTACTTACTCGTGGTGGTACCCGACAGTACTCAATGATGGCGGTACCTGGCAGTACCCACTCGTAGTGGTACCTGACAGTACTCAATATTGGCGGTATCTGACAGTACTCACTACTCGTGGTCGTACCTGGCAGTACTCAATGATGGCGGTACCTGGCAGTACTTACTCGTGGTCGTACCTGGCGGTACTTACTCGTGGTGGTACCTGGCGGTACTCACTCGAGGTGGTACCTGGCAGTATTTATTCGTGTTTGTACCTGGCAGTACTCACTCGTGCTTGTACCTGGAAGTACTCACTCGTGCTTGTACCTGGAAGTACTCATTAGTGTTTGTACCTGGCAGTATTTATTTGTGTTTGTACCTGGCAGTACTCATTAGTGTTTGTACCTGGCAGTATTTATTCGTGTTTGTACCTGGCAGTACTTACTCGTGTTTGTACCTGGCAGCCCTTACTTGTGGTGGTACCTGGCAGTACTTACTCGTGGTGGTACCTGGCAGTACTCATTCGTGTTTGTACCTGTTTGTACCTGTACCTATTTGTGTTTGTACCTGTACTTTCTTGTGGTGGTACCTGACAGTACTTATTTGTGGCGGTACCTGGCAGTACTCACTTGTGTTTGTACCTGGCAGCACTTGTGTTTGTGTTTGTACCTGTACTTTCTTGTGGTGGTACCTGGCAGTACTTATTCGTGGCAGTACCTGTCAGTACTCACTTGTGTTTGTACCTGGCAGCACTTACTCGTGGTGGTACCTGGCAGTCCTTACCCGTGGTGGTACCTGGCAGTACTTACTCGTGGTGGTACCTGGCAGTACTCATTCGTGTTTGTACCTGTTTGTACCTGTACCTGTTTGTGTTTATACCTGTACTTTCTTGTGGTGGTACCTGACAGTACTTATTCGTGGTGGTACCTGGCAGTACACACTCGTGGTGGTACCTGGCAGTACTCATTCGTGGCGGTACCTGGCAGTACATACTCGTGGTGGTACCTGGCAAAACTTACTCGTGTTTGTACCTGGCAGTACTTACTTGTGGTTGTACCTGGCAGCACTTACTCGTGGTGGTACCTGGCAGTACATACTCGTGGTGGTACCTGGCAGTACTCATTCGTGGCGGTACCTGGCAGTACATACTTGTGGTGGTACCTGGCAAAACTTACTCGTGTTTGTACCTGGCAGTACTTACTTGTGGTGGTACCTGGCAGCACTTACTCGTGGTGGTACCTGGCAGTACTCACTCGTGGTGGTACCTGGCAGTACCCAACGTGGTGGTACCTGACAGTACTTACTTGTGGTGGAACCTGGCGGTACCCACCGTGATGCTACCTGGCAGTACTCACTCGTAGTGGTACCTGGCAGTACCCACCGAGGTGGTACCTGGTAGTACTTACTCGTGGAGGTACCTAGCAATACATACTCGTGGTTGTACCTGGCAGTACTTACTCGTAGTGGTACCTGGCAGTGCTCACTCGTGGCGTTACCTGGCAGTACTCACTCGTGTTTGTGCCTGGCAGTACTCAATAATGGCGGTATCTGGCAGTACTTACTCGTGGTGGTACCTGGCAGTACTTACTCGTGGTGGTACCTGGCGGTACTCACTCGTTGTGGTACCTGGCAGTACTTACTCGTGGTGGTACTTGGCAGTACTCACTCGTGGTGGTACCTGGCGGTACTCACTCGTTGTGGTACCTTGCAGTACTTACTCGTGGTGGTACCTGGCAGTACTCAATGATAGCGGTACCTGGCAGTACTCACTGGTGGCGGTACCTGGCAGTACTCAATAATGGCGGTACGTGGCAGTACTTGCTCGTGGTGGTACCTGGCAGTACTTACTCGTGGTGGTACCTGGCAGTACTCACTCGTGGTGGTACCTGGCAGTACTCACTCGTGGTGGTACCCGGCAGTACTTAATGATGACGGTGCCTGGCAGTACTCACTCGTGGAGGTACCCGGCAGTACTCAATGATGGCGGTACCTGGCAGTACTCACTCGTGGTGGTACCTGGCAGTACTCACTCGTGGTGGTACCCGGCAGTACTCAATGATGGCGGTACCTTGCAGTACTCACTCATGGAGGTACCCGGCAGTACTCAATGATGGCATTACCCGGCAGTACTCAATGATGGCGGTACCTGCCAGTACTCACTCGTGGTGGTACCTGGCAGTACTCACTCGTGGTGGTACCCGGCAGTACTCAATGATGGCGGTACCTGGCAGTACTTACTCGTGTTGGTACCTGGCAGTACTCACTCGTGGTGGTACCCGGCAGTACTCAATGATGGCGGTACCTTGCAGTTCTCACTCATGGAGGTACCCGGCAGTACTCAATGATGGCAGTACCTGGCAGTACTCACTCGTGGAGGTACCTGGCAGTACTTACTCGTGGTGGTACCTGACAGTACTCACTCGTGTTTGTACCTAGTCCAGTGTCTACACTATTACTACAACGCATGTTTCAAGATCCATCTTTCATTATTCTAGTAATTAACTATAAGAACAAAAAACAAGCCTTATGTTAATTATCATGTTTTCTCTTTGTATTTTCTAAAATGAAAGTATACGTTTATTGTATAATGATCCAATTTTAGAAAGCCCAATTGTTGTTTTTTTAAGAACTGTAGGGGCCTATTTATGAAATCTCAAGAGCCAATCTTGTGCAGCACACATAACACCTTCCACCCCTTTCCCATACCCTCTTTTCATAGCCTGCTATCATTAGCCTTTATTTGATTAAAACCCAAGTAAATTAATACAAAACATTGTAAGCTTGCATCACTTTATTACTATGTTAAAATTACAATGTCTGGTTCACAATTCAGCCAAGATCCGAATCTACTGTTTTAACAATAGACTGACGTCACGGGTGTATTTTAAGTACATTTATCTTGCATATTAGAATAACACAAATTGTTTGGTGGTTATTTCGTGCTCGCTATATTTACATTACTGACACCTCTCTATAGGATGTACAGTGGACAGGATGACACCTCTATATATAGGATGTACACTGGTCATCTGGTTATGATGACATCTCTATTTCGAAACTGAATTGGTCAGTTGAATATCTTCTGTACTCTGTTTGACATTTCCTTTCATTATTATGTAATAGGGTTTTTAGGCTTAATGGTTCCTTTTACCAGCCTAAATAGTTCTTGTCTGAATACAGATCCACTTATAAGGTACAATAGAAAATTTACGGAGCTGTTTATCAATCGAAAACTGTCCAGAAGAAGCTTAACCTCTACTCTTAACACATTCCTTGTATTGAAGACAGGTATATAAGAATATAAATAGGCGTTGTTGGATATCGTATATAATCTGATTGGAGCAGTCGACATAATAAAACATAAAGAAGTAGTTATGCACATCATAGTGATCTTGTGGATGTCAACTTGACTGTCTGTCAGCTGTTGTCTTTGTCGTCTGGTTTTACACAAACTATAAATCATGATGCTGTTGCTTACTATAATACCAGTAAATGGTATTATAGTAGAAAACACAAAATCCATCCATATTAAAGTGTCCTCTTTAATACCGTATGTCTCGCACTTTTTAGCTTTACCAATAAAAAAAAAGATTACAGGAGAATTAGCAGCTGCCAAAATCACCGAACAAGTGAGTACCATTATAAAGGTAATACGTCGGGTGAAGTGTACACGGTAAATGTAAGGTAAGGTAACAGCCACTGTTCTTTCCACAGTGAAGCATAACCTCAACCATGCTGATAAATATTCCACGTAATTAAGAGAATAAGGATACATTTTACAAGTGAACGAGTTGTAATATTCAAGTTGGTCCAAGTGGATAGTCGAGTCACCCTTGAGAAAAGTTAAAACGTTAGGAATTATTCGCACACACAGGAAGAGCGTGTCTATGATGGCAAATAAGGACAAGTAAATCCCACTTGACGTCTGCCGCATTTTCTTTCTCAGTGCTACGACACATGTAATCAAGTTACCTAGACTTCCAACAAGTAATAATATCATTCCTAAACATATGTAAATAGGCTTTAATTTCTTTAGCATGCGCAATCTTTTTTTCCAAGTGTTTTTTGTTTTCTTGAATTGTTTGTAGGTTATTAAATTCATTGGGTGCTTAGATATTTTGCTACAAGCGCCAGTAATGCTATCAAAATTAATCATATCACCAGGTTTAAATATCTTTTTCTTTGCACAATACAGTAATTCCATTAAAAGAGAAAAACTGAAAGCCACTTTCATTTTCAATGTGTCAGATCTACCCCACCATTCCAGACTTTTTTCTTGAAGTGTCTTATTATTAAAAGGAATTAAAGGTGATTGACATGTCATTATCTCTTGGTAGGAGATAGGCAACCCTTTGAAGGGAAGGGACTCGTTCTGGACACACCACACGATGTGATACAATACAGCAGCCATGAACTGAAAGTGAATGGTTCGCGGTTTTTCATTCCAGTCACCAATGAAACGATAACTTTCAGCAACTTCTTCTGTTTTCTTGCAAAGTTTAAGGAGATTATGAAACGAAAAAAACATTATCTGATCAAGTCCAAGTTCATATTGTGCACACCATACAATATCACTTAGAAATGATGTTGTTACTAATAATCGTACATTTTCGTAATTCTTAAACCATACAAGAGATGGAAAAATGTTCATGATTTTACTTCCACGGGATATAATGGGTGACCGACAAGCCCTGTATTCATCAGTGTACGGCCAAATAGGGGGGTTCTTCACTATTTGCATCTTAATGCACCACATCATATGGTACAAGCCGATCAGTTGAACAGTTGGTACATTAGAATTCAAACTATTTAGAGCTGCGTCCATGGCAGACGTCGTGATTGCGCTAGTATCATTCTCTATTGATTGTTCCAGGACGCCAGTAACCGGTGTTTCACTTCCACCCGAAGTTGTACTCGCCTCCAACTCTTGGTTATCTGTAATTCCCTCGCCTTTACATGTGATATTTGTCGATCCTTTATTAGGCACACTACCATCATCTTGACACCTTATAGATCTAGAATGAACAGACCTGATGATGGATGTACTGAAGATTGACAGCTCTTTTGATGAAGACGGTAACGTAAATGTATCATCTTGTACATCTACAGTGTTAGCTTTGATCACATCTTTATCATATGCTTTAATAAGTATCGATACTTGTAGAAAGTCTTTGTTTAACACCATCAGTATGATCCAAAATGAACGGTTCCTAAGTAGCTTAATACGAGCCATTTCAATGGAGGATCAATATGTTTCTCTGGTAATCATATTCCGTGAAATCAAAAGTTTAAATGTATGCTATGATAACAAGGTGTAAATATGTGTTTAATTCTCATACAATCCGTCACGTCCCGTGATCAGAAGTAGATATCTTTGACTGACGGTTCTAAGTATTTGTCAGATTCACTTCTCATCAGATCATATACATTCTGTGTTTTATTGTGTTACTGATATCCATTTCGTTGGTATTATACGAGCAGTTAGAAAATCCTCTGTTTGGAGAATGAGCACTAACATCGTAATAAATCTCAACAAACATGACACCTGTAGACATTGTCACATTGTCCCATGTTTTACCTGCCGTGTTTAGTTTGTTTGTATTAGGATTGATTTACACTTGGTTTAAGTTCACATCGATTTATAATAATATCGTATCAAATTATGTTTATATACCTGTATACAGAGACAGTAAAATAATATATATAACGTTACAATGAACTTATTCATAAGTCACGATTATCGGATTTTATTAGGAAGGATATATATTCTAGTCGTCATTTTCTCCTTTTGAACATTTCAAATCGAGTACATACATTAAATCTTTATATTCTAGAATCCATCTCTAAATATAAAACCATATCCCACCAATGTGCGCTAATGCCACCACCATTATTTTTCTAAATGATTCAAGATGAAAATGGTAAGAAAACCAAATGATAATTATTAATATTATTATTTGTGTTTAACAAAAACAAAAAGCTGTCATAGTGTTGACAAAATGGTGCTCTACAACACTGACCCAACATTAAACCAACACTCCGTATGCTACCCACTTCGTGGTGTTACCTGGCAGTATCAACTCGTTGTGGTACCTGGCAGTACTCACTCTTGGTGGTACCTGGCAGTACTCACTCGTGGTAGTACCTGGCAGTACTCACTGGTAGTGGTACCTGGCAGTACTCACTCGTGAGGGTACCTGGCAGTACTCACTCGTGGTGGTACCCGGCAGTACTCACTCGTGGTGGTACCTGGTAGTACTCACTCGTGGTGATACATGGTGGTACTCAATAATGGCGATACCTTACAGTACTCACTCGTGGTGGTACCATTGCAGTACTCACTCGTGGTGGTACCTGGCAGTACTCACTCGTGGCGGTACCTGGCAGTACTCACTTGTGGTGGTACCTGGCAGTACTCACTCGTGGTGGTACCTGGCAGTACTCACTCGTGGCGGTACCTGGCAGTACTCACTTCGTGGTGGTACCTGGCAGTACTCACTTCGTGGTGGTACCTGGCAGTACTTACTCGTGACGGTACCTGGCAGTACTCACTCGTGATTTTATCTGGCAGTACTTACTCGTGGTGGTACCTGGCAGTACTCACTCGTGGTGGTACCCGGCAGCACTTACTCGTGGTGGTATCTGGCAGTACTTACTTGTGTTGATACCTGGCAGTACTCATCCGTGGTGGTACCTGGTCGTACTCACTCGTGGCGGTACCTGGCGGTACTCAATAATGGTGGTACCTGGCGGTATTCACTCGTGGCGGTACCTGGCAGTACTTACTCGTGTTGATACCTGGCAGTACTCATCCGTGGTGGTACCTGGTCGTACTCACTCGTGGCGGTACCTGGCGGTACACAATAATGGTGGTACCTGGCAGTACTTACTCGTGGTGGTATCTGGCAGTACTCACTCGTGGTGGTACCTGCCGGTACTCACTCATGGCGGTATCTGAC
The DNA here is from genome assembly GCA_964017125.1 of Flabesymbios commensalis. Taxonomy (NCBI): domain Eukaryota; kingdom Metazoa; phylum Annelida; class Polychaeta; order Terebellida; family Flabelligeridae; genus Flabesymbios; species Flabesymbios commensalis. Next base: position 10,011,290 of record OZ024905.1, read on the forward strand.
AGTACCCACTCGTGGTGGTACATGGCGGTACCCTTTGCAGAGGTCGTAGGGCATCTTGAAGGTAACCCTCAAGGGGGTACTCCAAATGATACTTAATTCGGTTACTTATAGAAGTAATTTTATTAATAAGTACTTATGTATTAATTAGATTCATGAAGGTTGGCCGTTACCCGTAGCGCAGCAGAATAATTCGCAAAAAATAAAAAAGGAACATTGGTGTTAAGAGGATTGGAACATTGGTGTTAAGAGGATTGGAATATTGGTGTTAAGAGGATGGGAACTCAGATATAATTAATAAATATTAACTCGTTATGCTGCGCCTGCGATGTTACCAGCCACCAACGCTGTATTTTCACAAATGACTGTTTTTACTGTTTTGATTACTGTATATTGGTTTTGTGCGTTTCCAAGACGGAGCGACGAACCGACGCTACCACCACAAGTCGGCTTGGTTCATACGTTTACACTTAACCCGGGGGTAATGTGGGGTTAGCGTCTCACCGTCCGGAACTGCTCGACTTTTCCCGATCACTGACGAGTGACTGGAACCGCCAAGCCTCGTTCTGACTTGACCACGCCACGATGCGAGCGTGCCTGTAGCGAGGCGCACCAGTCAGTTAATTCAAAGCCACCGAAGCGGGCGGACGTTCCGTCAAGAGCTCAGGGGCCTAGCCGCATGGCACCAATCGCCGCGCTCCGCTTGGGAACTGTGGGTTATATGAATGTCTAGACTTCAATAAAGTGTCTAGACTTAAACATATTTATGTCAGCCACACGATCGATCCACCACAAACCCCCCCCCCCCCCCCCCCCGTGGATCCATCTGACCACAAACCTTCCACGCGGAGCTCCACTACACCACGTCCTGCGCCAAATATGCCACTGATAGATCTCCATTATATATCTCAAGATCATCGAGAATGCGTCATATGTGGTAATGATAGAGCCTGTGAGAAACGCAAAGGAAAACAGGTGTGTGAAGTTCAAATAAGTTTTAAAATGCTATTAATTTTTACAAAGACGATTTACTTAGAAGATGTGCGGACTTTAAACATTGTGTTCTAAAATCAACACAGAACAGACAATGCATAAATGGAATGAACACAACATGTTACATAAAGTATGATGTTTTCAACAAAATCATATCTGACCTCGACCCACTGATCAAAGACGGGATGGATTTACACTGACAGAAATCAGGGAGGTGATAATGACTCAGAAAGATAATGTTGAAGTATATAATCATGATGTAAAAAAGATGCTCATTGATTACTATGGTAACATAATTCGATTTTGTCCCAGTTATAAAGTGAATGAGCCTGAAATGTGTTTCTCAGCAGATATTTCCATTGACGACCTTACCAGAACAATTCGTAATAACGACATAGTAATGTCAACAGGATAAATTCTTAGATAGTTAAAAGCGTTGATTTCAAACTTGAAGATAGCTTTTGTGATGGTAGTGAGCTGAAGGAGTCGTGGGAAAAGACCCATATGCCAGATATTCTACAGATGAAAACATAGTGGACGTTGAATGGGCTATTCACAATCAGCACAACCAACTGCATTGCCTTTCCAGATTATATACAATCAACTTTTTCACTTTAAGAAAACCCCTTTGACTACTTTATTTGGACAATATCAGTATGGAAAGAGCCGCAGTCGTGAAGTGTTGACAGCAACAAGCCATATAGGGGTCAGATGCAGTTACAATGATGTAAGAAGGTCTTTGAAACTTCTTGCCGCATATACAGTAGCTAAATCAGATAAAGATGGGGTTCCTGTCCCGAGCAAGGATTTCAGTGATCGATCCTCTATCACAGGTACTGAATCTGATCATTTCACCATGCAAGTGCTTTATCTATCTGCAATCAAAACCTAGAGTTTCAAAAATGAACTTAAGCAGAAACACAGCAAGACTACCACAGAAACTACCGTACCAAGCTGTGACTTATCATCTCAAACAACCAATGAAACCAAGCCTCCCTCCAAATTTCAAATTCATAGAAGGAATAACTTCACAGTCCGATCCTAATTATGTATCTGCTCTCACAGATGACAAACAGGAATTTTTGCTATCCCTCATAAGGTGTGTCTGCCATATAAGGACACCAGGAATGTATTTTAGTTCACCCATGTCTCTGACAGTGAATTTGTTAGCTATGGCCTTCTTCACCTGTACCAGTTTACGCTGGTCCTTTGTCGCTAAAATTATATCATCCACATACACAGCCAAAATCACTGTTTCTCCTTCTGCTATGTAAATACATGGATCACTTGCAGATTGCTTGAATCCAATTTTGCAAAGGTGGTCATGAAGTGCCATATTCCAGCATCGCGGCGATTGTTTAAGTCCATATATGCTCTTTTTAAGCTTACATACTAAATGTTCTTGACCCTCCACCACAAAACCTTCAGGTTGTTTCATAAAAACTTCTTCTTTTAAGTTTCCATTAAGAAATGCAGTTTTATTGTCCATTTGATGAAGCAGCATTTTATTATTTGCAGCATGGGCAATGATGGTACGGATTGATTCAGCTCGAACTACAGGACTAAACGTTTTATCGTAATCCTGACCGTACCACTGCGTATACCCTGGAGCAACCAATCGCGCTTTTAGTCGTTCAGTTGATCCATCTGCTGCGACTTTTTCTTTAAACACCCTTTTGCTACCGACCGTCTTCTTACCGTCTAGTAAATCGACTAAATCAAAGACGTCATTATCATTTAGAGACTTAATCTCATCCTCCATAGCTGATCGCCAGAGCTTTTTCTTATGACTTTTCAATGCTTCACTTGCTGAATTTGGTGCAGGTCTGTCACTTGTGATATTGACCCATTCACCATATAGGTTCGGTGGTCGCCTGTCACGAACCGGCCTCATTTCATGTAATTCTTCTCGAACTTCACCATCGCCAACATCAGTTTGAGAAATTATCTTTAGTTCTGTGTCTGACTCCTTCTCGACTAAAGACTCAGAATTATTTTCAACGCCTCGTTTAAATTCGTCGAGAATGACATCTCTGCTATGAATAATTTTCTGGCGATCACAATCATACAGTCTATAGGCTTTAACATTAGTGCTATATCCCCAAAAAATTCATTTTCTTGTTTTAGCATCAAATTTCTTTCTCTCGTCTTTAGGAATATGAGAATAGGCTAAACAGCCAAACACCTTCATCATATCGACTCTTGGTTTTTCGCCAAAAAAACATTGATATGGTGTCATTCCTTTGACGGCATTGGTCGGACTTCTGTTACGTATATATACTGCCGTATTGACTGTTTCCGCTCACACCATACACTCTCGTATATCGGGACTTGTCGTCATTAAAATTCAAAAAATAATTTGCGCCACCTAGTGACTGGGTACTCATCTTACCGCAAACATCACTGTGTACCAGGCCTAAAATAGTATCACTTCTTTTTCCGCCGTTAGTTGGAAATTTTGTCCGATGATGTTTACCATCAGCACATGGTTCACACACATCTTCATTTGAACAATCTGACATATCACCATTAAAACCAATCACCATGTTTTCATGAGAAAGTCTTTCATATCATGTCTGCCCAAATGTCCATATCTTCTATGCCATAAGTCAATATTCTCAATTTTCTTTACAGCTGCTACAGCATGTTTATTTTGTTTAATGTTCAGGTAATACAAATGATGATTTTTCAAGCCTGTGGCTACTATTTCACCGTTAGCATTTAGAAATTGACATCCTGCATCATTAAACACTGTATTGCTGACAAAATCACTTGCTTTAGCGACGCTCAAAAGATTGAATGACAAATTTGGTACATAGAGAACATCATGTAGTTTACATTTTTTAACTCTTGTCTTTTGACAAATCTAGTTCTAAAGTGACCGATCCTCTGCTTTCAAATGATGTCCATCACCCAGAGTAACAGCCTGAGCCTGTATTAAATCAGAGAAATTATCAAATAATCCTTTATCATTGCACATGTGACAGGTGGCTCCAGAGTCAACTATCCACTGATCCGACTGAACTTCAAGCGTAGATAACACATGATGCACTATTAAACCAGCACAGTCACTTTCAGAATCATATGCGTTAGCGCCCCCTTTTCAATGGTGGCAGTCCTATTAATATGTCCAAAATTTTTACACCCGTAGGACTGTGGCCCAACTTTCTTTTTTATTAAAATGTCGATATGCACTAAAAGTGGGGAAATGGCACGACGTGCAGGAGGAGTTGAATGTGTCGACTTAAATGAGATATCAGCTGAAATTCAAATACCGGAGCAGCTTGACAAATTGTGTACATCGACAGCTAACAAAACCAATCTGCAGCAGCTTGCCCGCAATATGGATTCTTCAACACCAGATTTCGCCAAGCTGGATGTTGTGCTGAGTCACAGACGAAGGGATTGTGCCAGCTCAATTTCTGCGTGCAGGCGGGTTGTCTGGAACAGACAACCCGTCTGCTCGCAGAAATTGAGCTTCAGTTCTGAAGTATCTCTAGAAGGTTTCGCCTTCTAGAGATACTTCATAACTGAATTCATTGAATTGTCATGTTGAAAAAGCAGAAGACAGAATAATGATTCATTGCGAGTGGGAAGTAAATCGTGGAAGTAAACGTCTTCTTGTAGTCTCGAATTACAGACACAGTTGTTCGTCTACTACGATATATCCGTCAATGGCGAGAGACGGATCTTCTGGAGATCTGGAGTTTAGGTGTGGACATAACAGTGCATACACAACCACTATCAGCTACTCTAGTAGGCCTATTACTAAAATATCACAGATATGTCAGATAATCATTCTGGTAAAAAAATTAATTGAATTACTACTCAATCACATGTCCGCGGAACATGCTAAACCTGTCTTTTTTAAATTTACATTGATCTTGACCTTTACCATCAACAACGGAAATATAACAACAATCAATAAACTAGTTACATAAATGGACTTGGCTCTGAGAAAACCCTTTGAAGCCATACGCCATATATATTAAAATCGAAGAAAGAGGTAAAATATTATATTTACCAGACTCGTGTTGGTCATCTTAGTTTTTTTAACTAATCGATCAATAAATGAAACTTCTATAGCGCCTATATCCTCAGCGGACCGGGCTCAGAGGCGCAGAAATCCTTAGCGTAATCATGTGTCATATTCGAGGCCAAAGCAGGTTCGTCAACAGGGAGCCGGACTACTGAAGAGCTAGGGTGGGAAAGCCAGATCAAATGGGTGAGATTTTAGTAGTTTCCTGAATGTTAGAAATGTTTCAGCATTACATATGGGCACAGACAAAGCGTTCCATAAGGCTGGGCCAGATATAGAGAAAGCTCTTCACCCAGTGTTGTTTTTATACGGGGAACAACAAATCTATTTGAATTTGTGGAGCGTAGATATTTTGAGCATTTCGGCCGAACAAGTAAGTCAGCCAAATATGCAGGTCGGTTGACTTTTAGGGCTCGGAAAATTATTGCGCATATTTTAAAATGATTGTAAAACCTGACAGGAAGCCAATGTAATCGTTTTAGAATAGGAACGGAACGACTAAATCGTAGGGTCTTGGTTGCCACTCTTGCAAGGTAGTTCTGAACGCGTTGTAATCTAGCGATATCCTTTTTAGTGGGGTTGGTAAGCCTTCAAAAATGGCCAATGTAGTCACGAACTGGATACAAGTGTCAAATTTTGCACTCAGATAGTTTAAGATACAGTAAATACCATGTCATACGTTCTCCGATTTTTTTTCGATCAGAATACTATTTTGAGAGCTATTCCAATATGGCCGCCATAAAAAAATGATTATATTAATTGCCCCTTTCTCATTTGTCATATATTGCAAAATTGAGTATTTGTTAAATTTATCGAAACGTGCATATCATACACATAGTAGAGTAAACATAAAAAGTCATTTTTAAATGTCAAGGTAAATGTCCTGTGCAAAATTTCAAGAAAATCGGTTTTGAATTGACGGAGAAATCGACAATAAGCATGTGCTCCAGATAATTGTGTCATAGACTTTAGTAAGATTTGTACAATTTGAATCAAAATATCAGCCAATTTTGAAAGTTTAATGCACATTTCTCCTAGACATTTCCCTTTTGTTCGATGGACAAACAGAAAGAACGTTCTAGATCTTAACCTTTAAAGCGATGAATCATTTTTATATAAACCATGGAATCCAAAGAGTTTTTTTCGATTTGAAATCATCATAAATGTCTTAGTCAGCTCTTTCTAATTCATTTGAATACCTATGTTATGGGTCAACGGTCGTTAGAAATATTTCTACTCTTACAGTGTGGGTATCGACTTTAATCGTCAGAATCTGACGTCTACAGACGTCACATTCTGACGATTAAAGTTGATACCGCGCTCTAAGGGTTAATAGCTGATGTGATGCCGGATATGGGATCTTTGCGATAGGGCTGAAATAGTACCAATAGGGTGTACATGTATAACTAGAAAGAGTTGCTCGGAAACGAACACGAAAGCAGCCCTCCGTTATCGCTCGACCACTATTTTTGTGAAGTATGAGGAAGCAGAAATTTATAGATCAGCTATCATGATTTCCGGGATAGTAAAAAAAAAAAATTATAAAAAAAAAATATAAAAAATCGCTGTCATGGGTTATCCTTGTGTGAGACATTACATTTTGTTTTATATTCATGGTCCAGTCATTTTGCATTTATGAGTTAAGCAAATATTACAAAATTAAAAATGGCCGCTTAACGGCCATTTTGAAATTGTTTGATCTCAAAATTTATTCAGGTCATTGACTGACATAGCTGAACATATTTGCCAAATCAAAAGAAGATCTGATGGCAGCTTTTCCCTGAAATGCGTTAACGAGCATTTCTTCGTTAGTGGCCATAGTAATTAAAGGGTTTATGATATGGGGATCAAAATGTCACCAAAACAATTCCCCAGTGGTATATGATGGCTATGTGAAGTATGAGGAAACAGAAGTTGATAGGTTACTAGCTATCTTGAAAACAAATAACTGCGGCGGCGGATGCGGCGGACCATGTGGAATACAGTAAGCAGCCCGCCTCGGCGAAGGCCAGGCCCGTTACTTGGGGGGGGGGGGGGTTCGAGAGGGTCGCTCGACCTCCCCCCTGTGACCACAAAGCTGAAAATGTTATCCAGCAGCACCTCCTATTTGGAGTATCAGGCTGGAGGGGGAAAGGGCTGGAGGATTTAGTCAACCAGCTGACTCTTGAACGCTGCCACAATTTTTGATTCTATGGCAGCTGCCGGAAGAGAATTCCAATCAGGGATAGTTCAATGCCAAAAAGAATTTTGTCCCAGTGTGGTGTTAGCTCTAAAATGTTTATATAGTCAGGGAAAGTTAAGCGATTTTTTAACAAAACCTAAAACAAATTCCTTACCAAAAAAAGTTTTTACCATTGCATAGTAAAGGGTCTTAGCTAACTTCTGACAATTTGTTTACGCTCAACTGTCATAGGAGGTTTTTCTACAGAGCGAAATGCAAGATGGCCGAAATCGGTAATGAAAAAAATCAAAACCAGACATATTTTGTCATGGCATGCTAATGTACTCTACATTTTATCAGCGGTGGGTAGACAGTTTTAAATGTATTATTATTTATAAAAGAAAAAGATATAAACAGGAGAAAAACCAACATGGCCGCTAAAAACAGCAAAGCACGATAGTGATCAGTAAATGTTCACGCTTGATTTTTTGGTTTGAGAAGTGCAACATGTAAATCTTATGTTAGCGATATTACTATTGTTAAATGTGAACATGTCTGTTTTTTTGTAATTAGGACAATATTTTATTTTGTCTCTATTAGATATGGTGTATGTGTAGTGCATGTAAATACGTAGATTGGAATAAGTTAGGATGTTTGTTGAGTGGTAAAATGTTCCAGACAGGCGAATATAGTAATAACATAGATGTTGATCTCGTATGGGAATGTTGGCTGTAGTGCTACGATAATATAAGAAGATCAAATGTATCCCCAGAAATTTACCACCTTGATTTGAATCTAAAGTGAGACGTCTAAAAAAAGAAGCAAGCTTGGACAAAGCAAAGTTTATAAAGGTCATCATTGGAATAAATTTAGAAAAGTAATAAATCAATTACATAAATTATTACAGTTCAAGTAGATCACCTTTATAGTGGATGACATATTTTTTAAAGAGGCTGTGATAACTTCTTCAGTGGCCAAGATCATTTATGTAGTGGGTAAGATAACTTTTAAAGTGGCTGTGATGACTTCTTTAGTGGCCAAGTTCAGTTTGTTTGTGGTCAAGATCATCTTTGTGGTGGCTGAGATAACTTTTAATATGGCTGTGATGACTTCTTCAGTATCCAAGATCAGTTCGTTTGTGTCCAAGATCACCTTTGTAGTGGCTCAGATAATTATTAAGGAGGATGTAATTACTTCTTATGTGGCTAAGATCACTTTTATAATGGCTGAGCTCATTTGTAAAGTGGCTGTGGTCACTTCTTCCGTGGCCTAGATCACTTTTGTAGTGGATGACATAACTGTTAAAGTAGCTTCAGTGTCTGTCATCAGTTTGTTTGTAGTCAAAATCACATTTGAAATGGCTGAGCTAATTATAAAGGAGCATGTGATCACTTCTTCAGTGGCTAAGATCACTTATGTAGTGGTTGAGATAACTTTTAAAGTGGTTATGGTCACTTCTCCAGTGGCCAAGATCACTTTTATGAGACAACGTTTGTTTAAAGTGGCTGAGATCACTTTTAAAGTGGCTTCAGTGGCTGACATCAGTTTGTTAGTGGCCAAGATCACCTTTCCAGTGTCTGAGATAATTATTAAGGAGGCTGTGATCACTTCTTGAATGATCAGTAAATTATCTGTGATATTGACCGAGCTATAACTCAATATACATTTTTCGGTAATGGCGGCATAAATTTGCATAAAAATGGCACGTGGGATATTTTCTCAGCTTGTTAACATAGCTAATCATTTTGTACAGGTTTTTTTCCAAGCTAGATACACCAATTAAAAGTATATTGTCGTAGGTGCACGGGAACCCTATTTTTCGACTAGACCAATAAGCTTATCAAAGCGACATCCAAAGGTTATAAAAATAATTTCAAATGATAACAGAAATAATGTGAAACATAAAAAATTCGAGAAGCACAATATGGAAAGTGAAATGAAATTTAATTTGATACAAAGACTACAGACAGGCGCAAAAAATGTTCCATCAATAAAACATTTGGCGGCCATTTGTTTTTTTTTATGTCGTTTATTTATTGTAAAGAACTTCCAATCCTTTAATCAGCACATTAGTAAGCAAATTGATGATTAATTATTACTCCCTATGCTATTTCTGTGAAATAGTCAGCCATTTTGAATTTTGCCCTCCTAAAAATCCTCCTATGAATATCCAGAGTAAACAAATTTTGTGTGCCTAGTCCAGACCATATACAGGACCGTGGTACAAAAATATTTTGGTAAGGAATTTTTTTAGGTTTTTTTCTAACTTTTCCTGAATAATAGGTCTGTTTGTGCCCACCACGTGTTCTTCTGTCCGCTGGGATTAAACGGCCATTGATAGGAATTTCGACTAACTCATTTAAAATTTTGAACATGCTTACAAGTCTAGAATTTTTAGGTCTTGTTTTCAAGGCAGTCCAGCCCAGGTTCTGAATGAGAGATGTCACACTGGCTGTTTGTCTATAATTATGGGTGACAAATCTTGCTGCTGATCTATGAATTTTTTCTAATTTATCAATATCTTTTTGTCTTAAGGGTTCCCAAACTGCTGAAGAGTATTCTAAGGATGATCTGACCAGGGAGAAATAGGCAGTCTCTCTTAGTTTAGGGGGACATGCCTTCAGGTTCCTCCGAAGGAAGCCCAGAATGGAATTTGCTTAACTTATAATTTTGTTAGTGTGGGCCTCCCATTCCAGGGCCTCGCTAAGGCAAACACCAAGATATGGTGTTGATGAAACGTTCGCTAGTATTTCGCCTTTAAGGGTGTACTCAAATTCTAGGGTTTTTTATTTCGGCCTGGACACCCTCAGGACCGAGCATTTCAAGGGGTTGAAACACATCCCCCATCGATCTGCCCAGTCCTGTAACGCAGATAGGTCTCTCTGCAGCTGCTCCTGATCTGCTCGACATTTCATCGGGCGATACAGGAGGCAGTCATCTGCAAAGAGACGAACCTGCGAGGAGACAGTGTAAGGTAGGTCATTAATATAGGTCAAAAAAAGAGTAGGGGTCCGAGAACAGTACCCGGGGTTACACCAGACCTGACGCGAGCTGATTCTGAAGAGCTGCCGTCTCATTAGAAAAAAATGCCTTAACGTGGGGATTTGAACCACTGTCTTTCTATGTGAATTTATTATTTAATTAGGGCTACCCTCACATTTTTCATGATCTCGGCGTATACCACAAGCATAGAAAAACACAGCTTTTGCTATGCTGTTCATCTGTGACGTTGAAACATGCAGTTCACGTCAAGCTCGGTCTAGGAGTGTGGTAACACGCCCATTCTTATTATGACGGCATGGGCGTTACACCCCTACAAATTTCATCGACAGTTATTGAAATATAAAACATAGATCAAACCGGAGATGGGTAGTACTGTGGCAGATAAATCTCTCAAATTACACTGACTAATTTGGTGTGAATGTCCATCCGGTACAATAGTACGTGAATAAAAAAAACAACTTTAAATTGCCCCAATTTTTTTAAATGCGATCAGACCACTACTTTCACCATAGTTCCACAGTTGCCACACATTTCTGAGCATTTTGGGATGAACAATTATAAATTATCAGAAGTATCTTGGGCAAAATGTACGTTTTTGAATTTAACGAACTGGATTTGGGGAAGAGCGACTGCTTTTCATATTATGTTTCATCCATGGAACATAAAATCTGTTTGGTGCGGCCTTGGAGACATTGCGGTCTCCGGTGTTACTCAATTCCGGATCTCCATGTACAGACACAGCCATGTTAAAGCGACACAATCAGGCCAAAAATACGGTTATCACTGTAAATCTTTTCAACAAAACTGACCGATATCGGTCGAAAAATGGTCCAAGCTAAAACTGAATGTTGGCTCCTTGGTATGCCCATTAATATGTGAACATGTACAGACTAGAATTGCTGGAGTCTTTAAAATGTGAGTTGCTGTGACAACGTATCAAGTGTGACAAATATCCGGTTTATAACGTTATTCTTGTATTTCTTATTTTGGACATACATGTCTGAAATTAAATCTCGTCCTTGTTTCTCTTCTAACCGATAAATGCGCAACACAATTTTTTTGAAAACTTGCACAGTTCTCGTCCATGAACATGTTGACATATCATTGATGTATCAGGAAACAATCTTTAAAAATGATGATTTTGGCCTGATTGTGTTGTTCTAATAAGTCATATCAGCCACTCTTGTTGCACACAGCATAGCATATTGTAATTTATGTTTCAGTTCACTATTCAAAGCTTCTAAAACCAAGTCGGTGATGGTATCTGAAAATACAAGTAAAAACGTTTTGTGATAGATTTATTATAAAACATAGATATATACAATATATGTACAGGTAATGTACAAGAATGACCAGTGAAATTGTGTCACATCAAGGAAATTGTATATCTATAGAACCTTTGGTCGTATAAAGTCAGATCTATAATTCAAAATAAAAGTGGACTATGCTATACACCCCAGCTGACCTACTTTCCACTAGGTAACATATAAGTCAACTATATCCTTTAAATCGAATTAAGACATCAGAATCTAGCATGTTTAAAGTTGATATCATATAAACGTCAGATTCTGACATCCAGAGTCAATCACCAAACTGAAAAAATAAATTATATAACTAATAATGGTCGTAGACCCTTAATATAGGTATTCAAATAAAGCGGGAAGAGCTAACTAAGACATTTATGATGATTTTGAATTGAAAAAAAGCCTCTATGTGTTATACAAAACTAACTTCTAAAATATATATCAAAACTTCGCGAAACGTTCAGGGTTGTCACGCCATTAATGAAAAAAAGTGTGTGTAAAATTTTATGACAATTGGTTGAGAATTGACTGAGAAATCGGCGAAACTCATTCACCACAGTTAATGTGAATCTGACTATAGTAGAAGTCACATTAACCTGTCAATTCTGCATTTCATGTTTTTTTGCCGATTTCTCAGGAAATTATTATCAGCTTTCCACGAAATTTTGCAAGCATTATTTACAGTCTCCCAGCAATTACTCTGAAAATGTAATGAAAAAATATTTTATAGTTCAAAAGTTAGACCATTTGACATGTAATAAATCGCTACTTATGACGCTCCTCTATAACCCATTAATTTAATTCTGTTTTAATCTCGAACTTATGAATGCTTATTCAAATTTCACGAAATTTTCATGGTTATTGCTGTAAGATGTGACAGATTGCTTGCAAAATTTCATTAAGTATTAGCGTAGAAAAAACATGCAGCACTGGTTTAATGTGACTTCTACCATACATGGGTTAGGTGGTAACGGGCTGATTATTGTTACAATTCTTGTTCTTATTAGCCGCTGTATTTCAAGAAAATCCTCCTAACATTTTCAATTTACTGCCCTATGACCCGTAGGTGAAAATGACAGTTTGTTAGTTAACAATTTTACAGTTACAAGGTGTTCATCCACTTTCTTGTTCTATTCTTTGAGACGTCAACTCCGCAACTTCCTGCATCACATCTGGCCGCAATAGTTCTTTTACCTATATTTAGAAAAAAATTATTGTACTTTTTATTAGAACTGTAAATTATAAGATAGCATTAATTCTTGTGCTACTGAGACTGTATAAATTCATTTTCAATGCTGTTTAGCTCCAAAGGAAATGGCATTGATAATGGTAAAAGTTTGTGGTGGATGCAAATAATTAAATTTTGGAGATGTACTTCTGATATTTTTCTTAATTTGAAACTGCAAATGAATGGAAAAAATTAGAAATAGATATTAGACCATGAAGTAGCACAAAAGTTAAACTTCACTCGAGTCACAAACATGAAAATATTGATAAAATCATGTACCAATTTTATATTTTTGTTCTTTGATCAGTAGTCTGGAAGAGGCGGTAATTTTTCTTTGTTTTTTTTTACTGTGTGTCTGATACATTAGGAGATGGCGCACAATATTATTTTTATAAAATGATCATGATGGAATAAGATCTAGTGAATCAGACTTACTATTTTTAATAAATGAAATAAACGCTGGATGTTTATTTTAACCTTAGACGTTCCGATGCACGAAAAAAATAGAAAAAAAAACTTTTATATTTAAAGATATGGCAATTGCAATTAACTAAAAGTCAAAAAGATGTGGCTCAGGACGATTAAAACAAATTATATTCAATCTGATTAAACAATCATCAGAGTATCTTTAAAAATTCTTTGACAATATTGTCTAACAAACCATCGAAAATTTGGCAATTTAGTATAAATATCTTCCTTCAACCAAAAAATTACATAGAATAAGTACCTGGAATTTTAAGGACAAGTCATAGGCATATAGTACACTGGTATCATAGAGTAGCATTCTATGCTCAGCCAGCGCCAGAACACAATTCCGTAATCGAGCCATCACTTCACGATCTGAGCGAGCGATAGGCTGCAAAATACAACACATACAACTCCTTCATTAAATAATCACTGTGTGATAATAATATAGCACTTTTTATTTACCGTAATAAATCTCATAAAAATAAGCATAATATTCTAGAAATCAGATTTGTGAACTATAAAAAAAAGTTTAGTGGAAAGGCATAATACTATAAATTTGGTCAAATTTACACTATTAAGACTACTTCAAATATAAAAGCACTTCGATGTGCATGAAATCATAATAGGATAGTACATGTAATTCTGTTATATTGAAACAAAACATATAGAGGCCCTCGAAGCAGTGATCTCAACTGTAGTAGACCCTCAGAGCGGGAATCTCAACTGTAGTAGCTGTTTTATTGAGACCCTCAGACTGGTGATCTCAACTGTAGGGGCTGCTTTAGTTTTTATCAGTATTTTATCAGGGTTTTTTTTAAATTGAAATAAGGTTTAACCCTTGAATGAATGAATGAATGAATGAAATCTTGTATAGCGCATGTATTCAGCTGGAAGCTGTTCAGAGCGCTTCACATTCGAAAGACAGTGAGAGGAAAGTCAATTACTGCGTGAGGTCACCAAACGCTTGTCGAAACAGGTGAGTTTTTAACAACCTTCTGAAAGAGGTCAGGGTTTTCTGCAGACGGATCTGGCTCTCCAAACTGTTTCAGAGTGCTGAAGCGCTGATTTTTTTTATAAAAACCTTCGAGACAGAAGGGTTTATTTCAACTTGATATCATGATATAATGTCTTATTCAGCTCTTTCCGATTCATTTGAATACCTATGTTATGGGTCTACGGCCAATATAAATATCTTGATTCCTACAGTGCTGGGATCAACATTAGACGTCAGAATCTGCATCTACAGACGTCAGATTCTGACGACTAAAGTCGGTCCCGGCACTGTAAGGGTTAAATCTTATACACTAACATAAGTTGTGATTTGAATTTGATAGAAGGAATTAAAAAACTATACCGACCCTAGAACGATAACATAGGTATTCAAATGAAACAGAATGAGCTAGCTATGACATTTGTCATGATTTCATATAGAAAAAAAAATTGGTTTCTCAGTTTACATAAAACTATTTCAGCACTGTAAGGGCTAAAGCCTGAAGATTTAAATTGATTACCTCAGAGCACTAAAAGGTTAATAACCCTTTGAGCCCTCATGATGCATCAAAGAATAATTTTACATCCATGAAAACACACTAAATTTTTCTACAATCGAGGGTTTTAGAACAAAAATTTCCATAAAACTCGTTTACCAATACATGGCAATTTTCTTGAATTTTTAAACCCCATCAAATTATTTTCATCCACTACAAGTCGGGAATTGCGACAGCAGTTCGCGGCTTGTAGTGGATGAAGATGATAATGGTAAATTCAAGCTTGAAGGGGTTAACATTTACTTACCTCAAGGTTCTGTACAAATCCACCTGTGTTATCAGTGTCTTCGTTAATGGTGGGACACACCCAGATATACCCGTTATTGCCCAGAATGAGGCTCGCCCCGCAGGGTAAGTTGTGAAAATGTGTCTTTCTTCTTTTCACCAGAGAAGGAGAAACCCTGACAACTGTCCCTTGTCCAAGCTATATCAACATAATATCAACAATCAATAATATAAATTGTTAAATTTAAAACAATAAAATTGATATTCAAAAATTTACTGATATGATTTTTTAATTTAAAACAATAAAATTGATACACTGTATCCTCAGCACAACAAACATTTTTCTGATTCAGTAAATAATAAAAAAACATTTAGACAGATAAGAATCAGATTTGTTTGTAGTCACTTGAAATACAGTGAAACCTGCTATTAACTGCCACCCTAAATGTTAGCTAAAAGTGGCTGTTGGAGGGGTTGACCGCTCATGGAAAATAAAAATAAAAAAATCAATGTCAGGGGTCATTTTCAGCTGCCGTAATGTCAAAAGATATAACTATTTATTGTTCACAAAACACTAAATTAACCAAATAACATTATTTATTTGTATATATTGATACAGGAAAAAATATTTATGCATTAATTTCTATTAAAATAACATGGATGGAAGGGGATTACAAACGGACCCATTATCTCTGAGATAATGTGATTCCGCCATTATTGAGTTCTTGGTCAAAGTGGGCATGACTATTAGCTGAATAAATCAAGATCTGAATTCCCCTCTGCATGCTTTGTCTAAAATATTACACCCTCTACTCTTAAGTTCTAACTATTAAGTAGCCCTACTCTAGACTACAAAGTAGAATTATTTGATTTTGGTAATTTATATAATTCAGCAGTGCAGGTGTTTGATCTACGGTATGCCTATTCTATAGTTATTAGGCTATGCTGAGTACAGGTACAGCTGGACGCTGCATAACGCATATATATATTCACCAGGTGGCGTTATAGTAAGAATCTAAAGCGTGTAAATCTGTGTGTTAGATTGATCGCTGTCGGAACGGAAGTAATCTCAACCATGTCAGCAGGAAGTTAGGTCTAGGTCTAGTATGAAAACACAATTGAAAATCTTAAAAAGACCACTGAAATGCAAACGCTAACGTATGTAGACCGGATTTGACTATCATTCGGTATTGACTAGTCATTAAAACTTTGGTCGAGCAGCCACTCCATTTTTAAATTCTCTATCTGGCCGTCATGCCAGGTTAAAAATGGTTTTTGACCGCGTTATGGGGTGACCGGTCTTAGGAGAGCCTTGGCAGTGAAAAAGTGATCGGGATATTTGTTTTGTGACCATTAATTGCGGTTGGCCGGCCATAGTGGTGCCCGCTGGGACCGAGTTTTACTGCATTATTGTGAATCACACATCAAGATTTGGACATTTTTAGTCTGAAATTTAATAAATATGGCAAATTTTCACCCAAGTGAAGTTGTGGGTAGCGAGTAACAACTTCAAGGGGGCGGAAATTTAAATTATTTAATTTGGGGCTTTGAGGGTTAAAATAGACCCTATTTTGAGTTTAGATAAAATAAATGATCAAATGATAAATGTATTTTTCTGTAATTAAACCTTTATGCTGCTGAATTGTTTGTTTGAATGTTTTATTCATTAAAAGCTAGAATTGCTAACATATTTTCCAGCTTTAAAAGATGCTTAATAATTTGAAATAAAAAACATTGCAAATGGAGCTACCGGTACATTTTTGGTGAACTGAGAAACTATCACAAACTAACTCATCAATAGCAGTGACATTTCATTGGGACTTGAAATCTTATAAAACAAATCTTTATATGGTTCTAGCAACACAAAAGTAAAATGAAATCTGATAAATAACCATGAAATCTAACCTTGCCATATTTGAGACTTCTTGTGTGTAGGAATATCACGCCATCTGAATGAACTTGTTGTACTTCAGCCTGTACAAATTGTTCAGGATGTCTTTTTCTTTATAAGCAGTTTACTCACTGAGAAATTACACAAATTGTTTGATTTCATTAAATTTCGGTCAGATTCTGACGTATAAAACGGTCCCAGCAATGAAAGAATTAAAATATTTTTTAATGGTTGTAGATCCATAACATAGGTATTCAAATAAACCAGGAGAACTGACTAACACATTTATGATGATGTCAAATTGAAAAAAAAACTGTTAGTCTCCATGGTTTAAACAAAAACATTATGTACAGCGTTATAAGGGTTAAAATTTGTATCTCACTGTTAATATTAGTGTATTATAATATAAATATATTATTTTAGCATCACATAACAGACATAACTGTTCATTATTTCCAGCTGTTAAGAATGAAAAAGATACAGAAATAAGATCTCCTTCACACAAGTAATTCCTCATTAATCTTTCATCTTCTTCAGACCGCCTTCTCTAGAAAATAAAGAACTTATGTATGTGCTGTATTGTACATGTCATAGTACACGCCTGTGTATAGTACATGCCTGTGTATAGTACACACCTGTGTATAGTACACACCTGTGTATAGTACACACCTGAGTATAGTAAACGCCTGTGTATAGTACATGCCTGTGTATAGTACACACCTGTGGTGTATAGTACACTCCTGTGTATAATACACATATAGTACACAGGAGGCAGGTTCAGATATACAAAAATATAATCCTTTAAAATAATATTTATAAATATTCCTTCTCCTCAATTTAAAGATTAATTAAACTCATTATGAAATATTATAATGCTAGTTAGCTATCTATAATAATAATTTAATGATATCTGGTCCATAAACTGCAAGCTATAAGTATAATTAAAAAAAAAAAAAAATTATCTGAAAAGGAATATCTGCCACAAATGTAAAAAAATATATTACAACTTATTGAGACATTAATTATCTTGGCTTTCGTGACAAGCAGTGCCGGCATTACACTTACCAGTTCTCCACCCGGTAAATTAACTGAAGATAGTTGTAGAATGGCATCTAGTTTACTGTGCACCTCCACTTTCCATCTTCTCTGAGCCACTTCAATAACCCTCCCGACGATAACATCTCCTACCTCACCATTATATCTAAACAATATAAAATATTCCAGCCACAATAAAATTAGTATTATCAAAAATATTGCCTTGTTTTCAGATATAAAAGTTTGACATGTAAATCGAATGAAAGGTGTGAAAAATAGGAAAATGTATTTCTATTTAATTTATCTTCAGAAAACTGCTGTTGTTCTATTAACCCTTGTGCTGCTGAAACCATATATGTACAAGGACTTAGCCAGGAAATAATAAAAGGGAGTCCAATGTACTTATTTTTGGGCCAGAATGGGCTCTGGAGTCTTCTCACAATGCAATTTGGTGGAATCTGGCAATATTTTTCTACGTCCAGGCCGAAAATAGGCCGTCCAAAAGATGTCTGGATGGGTCTCTGGCTAAGTCCTTGTATATGTACATATTCCTGTATGTTAGAGTCAAAATGAAATGTCAATAAATCAAATACTGTGCTTCAATTTAAAAGAAGTATATTTTATCATCATTTGAAGCTGGAAATTGCTTTAGCAATTCCAGCTTCAAATGGATGAAAAATAGAAGAAAACAATTCAGAAGATAAATTGAATGGAAATACATTTTCCTATATTTGAAAATGAATTAAATTTGCAAAATAAATATTGTTTTTTATGTCCCCAAATTCGTACAACTAAAAAATCTTGCGGACAGCTTGACCTGCTGGTCCGGCGGACAACCAGGCCAAAAATCCTTATTTCGTGCCCTGTACATGCTGTATGGGATGACATGTCAATTTTTAAATTAAATTTTGTGTGAAATAATGTATCCCACAGGTCATGGTTACAAAAATTAAAAAAACAAATCATCAACATTTCTAAGAATCCAGAGAAAACCAAATCAAACTTTTTATACACCTAAACGGCTGGATCTTAGCACAGCATTGGCTACATTTTGATGACTTGATGTGGGTGACAAATGAAAAAATATACTGTTATTTTTAAAACTGTTCCATGAAAATTTTTGTTCCAAAACCGCGAGGTTTTACTAAATAAGGTCATTTTTCAGAGATGCAAGATGATGCTTTAATGCATCGTGAGAGCTTAAAGGGTTAAGCATTCCACAGCAGTCAGTGTCCTACCTGGTTTTAAGAGGTTTCACACTGATAAGTCTGTTCACACGTTCCACCACACCAGCAACTGTAGCATGTAAGCTCTCATCTTCCAAGGACGTTCCATGTCCTCTGTTGAAATTACAAAAAGAAAAAGATATCATATTGAACTAACAAGTTTCTTAACCCCCTGACCTGTCCAGATAATATTCATACATTTTCATTTTTTATAGCACATTAAATAATGGCCTTTAAACGTATTAAAGATAAAACGTGTCATCATTCAACAAATTTTCAAATCGTTGACCTCCACTTTGTCATATATGAATAATTTTCACTCACTTGAAGTTGTGGATTGTGTCAGCGAGACGGAACTTCATGTTGGTAAAAATTCAAATTAATTAATTTGGAGGTTTAAGCCTGAATTTACCATTATCATCTTCATCCACTACAAGCTGCGCATTGCTGTCCCAATTCTCAACTTGTAGTGTATGAAGATGACTTAAAGTGAGTGAAAAAAATTTAAAAATTGCCATGTATTGTTAGAAATTTCATGGATATTTTCATGAATATTTTCCTTCCAAAACCCCTTAGTTTTAGCAAAATTAAGTATGTTTTCAAGTATGTAAAAAGATGCTTTAATGCATCGTGAGGGTTCAAAGGGTCAATCCTGATCACTTGACAAGTTTTCAAAAAGGCCATTACATCAAAATTATCTAGTGTTACTGTGTATAAGAATAAATAATCCTGCCTGCCAATTTACATTCTCGATAACTGAGATTCAGTGTAAATTATTAGTCATTAGTGCATGACATATTTAAACAACAAACAACAACATTCACTATCAGGGTTTCCTCCAGAAAAATGAGAAAGCATCATGGTAACTGGTGGCTCGGGTTCAGCGCGGCGCATGTAGTCTGGGGTCTGGAGGCATACCCCCCTCCGAAAAAAAATTAATATGAACACGTCTTTATATAAATACCTTATAGTAACTTATAGAACTAATTTGTATCCATTGTGTGCACTGGTACATGTTATTTTTTCTGACATTGTAAAATAGTAAAGTGAAAAGTCCTAAGGAAAACCATAAGGTCTGACTTTCATTTGTTACCGTATATCCCCGCGTATATTGCGACGCCATGTATAATACGAGTTAAGATCTGAGGTCTCGGATGACCTGAAAAAATGCCTGCCCCTCTGTATAATACGACCTCAAATTTTGGATGTCGGCAGCGTCCCCGGCCATCTAAATGTGAGGTCAGATAATATATTGTTCTACTAATAGCGCCGATACACAGGATAGACACCTGCATACACGATGCTCTATGACGGGAACAGCGGCAACATTACAGCTCTGCAAAACAAAAGGGCAGTATCTGCTTACTTGTAAAGTAAGCAGATACTGTATTTTCTTTTTCCACGGCAGAGTCGATGTCATCGGGACTCTTGTCTTGGGCAGACATTCTGAGGCACGCATAGGCTACATATACACTGTATAAAATTGTCACTGGAAATATAATCGGTCAGATTTTAAAATATTTATATTTCGCCGACAAATTTATATTATTTTAATTTATCAATTACAAAGACCATATTTTAATATTGTCTCGCTCAAATAAAAACATTCCAAGATGAAATGTGATTGTAAAACATTTGCAGACTAGCCGCATTGTCTAGACACAACCGTGGTTGTCAAAGGTGCCACGCACATCGACAGGAACAACGCCGACAACAACGCCGACAACGTGAGACGGGGGCTCCCGTCAAACACGACACATTCACTCAATGCTGGAACACTGTTGTGTCAGCGTCGCAGAATGTGTCCCAACAATGTACTAGCATTGGGTGAACATCTCTTGTTTGCTGGGATTGCACTCACAACAAACAGACTCAAATGTCCAATGCTGCTTTATAATTGTTGGGCCAGCGTCGACGACACTGTCCTAACTTTGACCCAGCATTGCATTAGTGTATCGTGCTCAATGGGTGCATTATCACAATCGTTGCAATACTGCTAATATTACGTCGTCCGTGAAATACAGTAGGCCTAAATGACATACTACTAGTTGGAAAAGCATAGTCTAACTGTTGTTCGCGTTGTATAGGCCTGCTTACCAAACACGCTGACTGACCTACGTTTACAGATACGTTTTACTGCTAGAGAACTTACCGCTAGAGAGCTAAAAAAATGTATTAAATTCTACATTTATGTATAATACGAGGTGCCTTTTTGTGACATGAATAGCTAAGAAAAAAAATCGCATTATACACGGGGATATCAATAGATAAACTTTATATTGACTATAAACCATTTTAGAATGACCACTGTTGCAGCCATGTGTAGACTGAAAAATAAAAAAATAAGCACTTGATAATATGGCAGTTTGGGGAGAGCATTAAATGATTTTACTGAAGCATCATGGCATTTGGAAAAGCATCATGGGAATTACTGAAGCATCAGGGTAAAAGGTTAAAGCATCATGGTTAGCATACATTTAAAAAGTGTAATCTATGTCAGACTATGTGAGTGCATCTTTATCATATGTCTTTCAAATTATCTCCTTGCAAATGAGCACAAAATTTATACTCCTCCCCTATGACATACACAGCAGCGCGATCTAATGTATTGTGTGAGAGGCTAAATGTGTCTACCCTGAATTTTTGGCAGCTAAGCCTCTGTGCCAAGTTAAAGATGTATAAATTGATTAAAGAGCTATAAATTACCTTTAAAATCTTTGAAATCATAGGGTATTGACTTAATTGTGAGATTTTGTTCCTTTGTGCTATTGTCACAAATACAGAAAATTACATAAAACCATATTTAAATATTGTTTCCAAATGCATGCACTTTATTTCTGGGATAGGCTTGGCTATGTTTGGGCATGCATGTGGTTTCAGCATGACGCTTTGTGTGTAAGCATGTTTAAATGCAGTGCACAATTTTCAGGTTCAAATCGCATGCCATAATTTCAGACATAGGCCTACTGTAGTACTCGGGGTGCACACGTAAAAAATTAATAAAAACATGCTCGTTTTTATTTTGAAAAGAGGCAGAATCATCAATGTGTACCGCATTTTTTTTAAGTCATAAAAACTGGTCTCATTTGGAGTGATGTGGGTACTCCTTGGAGTTTGCTTACACAGTAGATTACTCTGTGTCCATATTCAATTTAAAATTGGATACAGAAGCCTCAGAAAAATAAGTTAACCAAAATTTTGTAATGTTAACACTATAAATAAACAGTAAATAAAACAAATATCGTCAACTGGGGTAACTTTGAACAGGGAGTGTAACTTTGAACACCAATTTAGCAAAAGATTAAATTCTATTTTCAGTTAACATAGTAATATATATATCTAATAAAAAATATATCCAAATACATTATAAACCTATATTCAGGGTTCCCCACAGAAAGAAAAATCATCTGGTTGTTCTCTCAAAAATATTAACTGAGCGCGCGAGTAGCTTAACCCTTACACTGCTGCATAAAATTTGCAGCATGTGTGGTTGCCCACTAAGTAATATCTGGCACGTTTTTTATTAAAAAAATGTTCATTTGATGAACAACTGATACTAAAAGCCAATAAATTACAAAATCGGTCACTGTCAGTTAGCCATCTTTAAAACGCAAATGGAAGGACACCACAAAACAAACCTGAAAAAAAAATTTCAACAAAAAAATTCAAAAAATAAAAATCTAAAATTTTTTTTTTTTTTTTTTTAGAATTCATCTGGTCGGGCAGCTGGCATTTCCGGCACTGTGGTGAACCCTGCCTATATTTCATTATATTGCATTAAATTAACCATGATCAGCTTTTCAAGCACATTCACAATGAATTCACAAATGGCGACCATTCTGGTACAGCATTATGAATGCCGCAAAGTTTTTATCCAACGTGAGTAATTACAGTGCTCATTATTGTTTCTATGGTGACAAAATGTAGGGTATGCTGTTGTGACAATGTGTATATGTAGTATTTATCTTTAATTTAAATCCATTTTTATGGGCTTGGTAAAACAAAAAATCATAAACTGTGGAGAGGTATTAAGTTTGAACATGTTCTTTTTCTTGAGGAGGCTTAAACCTATTTATAAATAATGTAAAAACCTGTGTAATTTCGGCATAGAAGGGGAAGTAACCAAAAACTTACTAACATATCCAACAACATGGATGTTAAACTTTTTTTAAGTGAAACAATCGAGGTATTACATTGGTGTTCAAAGTTACCCCTTACATATGTTAACCATTCCCCCCAAAAATTAGAAAAAAAATTAAAATAGAAATCCATCTATAAGGTGGCTGTAGGCCTATTTGGTATTTTGAAGTCAAATGGATTGAAAATAATCCCTTCTATTTTTCCTTCTCATTTATTATTTATTAATTTGTAACTCGAATTGCACATCTCGAACCAACCACTTACTTCGTTGTTCAAAGTTTTCCGTCACTAGGGGTAACATTGAACACAATACATTTTGCTGAAAAATTATCTGTTACCCACAAATATCAAATATTTCACTTTGATACAAAAAGGCACAGTGTTCAAAGTTACCCCAGTCGACAGTAACTTATGAAAAATGATTTTCACTGGAAAAAAGTATTTAAGTCTAAAGTTAAGAAACATTCTCTTACAAAAAAGTCTCAAACATGTCTAAAAAGCACTTAAGTTTAGGTGAAAAAAGTATAATATTATACTTATAAAAAAGTATAAATAGCCTAGTGATAATTATAGTTTAACCCTTACAGCCCGGGATCAACTTTAGTCGTCAGAATCTAACGTCTATCCCCGCACTGTAAGAGTAAAAGTATTTATAACGGCCGTAGACCCATAACATAGGTATTCAAATGAAGCGGGAAGAGCTAACTAGGACATTTATGATGATTTCAAATTAATAAAAACCCTTTAGTCTCTATGGTTTATGCAAAAAATATCAGCGTTGTAAGGCAATTGTTAACCTAATCAAGTTAAATGCGATATTCAATAATGGCAGCACAGCTAACTTTCATTTTGGACCACTCTCCACTGTCGGACAGACTATAAATCCTTCCCACCAAACACGAGACGATCACACAATGTTAATAGGCATACAATGCTGGCAAATGCCGGTATATTCATATTTAGATTAAAGGGAGGGTGTTAAGGTTAAGGTTGGGTGAGCATCAATAAATGGAACATATCCTATTAATTAAAACAGCTAATTTAATTTTTACTTAAATTTTTTTATTATTGGTAAAAAAAATGTTTTTGCTAGATTTTTCGAGCCGAAGTCACTTCGGATTCTGTAACGGTCACGGAAACTCCCGAACAGCCTGGCACGTCACACGTTGAAGTCATGAAGAGGTCTCCGTCAAAATGGCTACAACTAGCTATGGAGATTTATCCGATTTCTCAGAGAGTAGTGAGCCTGCGAACTGCCCCGTCAACTCACTCTGACTCAGTCAAAATTCTCAAACGATTTTGATGATATTTGGTAGCCTATTAACGAAAGTTAAACCAAGGAAAATAGAATCAGAAAGAAGGTCTGCTTCGAAAACGTCGAATTTGAGAATTTCTCTCTTCACTTCCATCAAAGATCGACATTGTATTCAAACAACGCGCATCCTTGTTAACCGCCCTGCCATTAATGCTAATGACCCCATGCCCCCCTTTCGCCGGATCTGATGCGAGTTGCGAAGCGTAACGGCTCGGACACAACAAATTTGTCTAAATCCCCATCACCGCCAATGCTGGACCAATGTGGTTACCCAGCAAACACAAAACATTTGTATAACATTTGTACAACTCTGGCCCAACATCTCCGACGTTGTTCCAGCATTGTACAAGTGTTATAGGTCTACAAATGTTTTGTGTTTGCTGGGTAGGCGATGTCATCATGGTAATTCCCTGGTTTATGTCGATACGTCACAGGAATTTTCATTTTCTCATTAAAAAGTGTGGCATGTTGATGGTTAAACCATCTGCGTTCGACGTCTCAAAATTATGGAATTTAACCCCAACGGCGCTCTTATTGACTTTTATCAGGCGAGAGTTTGAAAATATTGTAAATAAACATATTAATTTTGTTTTCAGTGCCATTTGGCTAGTCTTACTAATTTTTCCAAGTTTTTGGTGACAACCCTGGGTCGGTCAGTATGTAGGCCTGATCACCTAATATGAATTATTTTTGTTCCCCGTGGGGCTGAGTTTTCATGAAAAGTTTTATTCAAAAAATTATCATTTATATAATAATGTATCTGAATAATGCAATCTGGTATCACAGGTGTGAACCACAATTCTACGTGTATAAAAGTTAAGTAGCTGAAATGAAAACAGTCGTGATTGCTATGCGTTCTGGTAGTAATAAGTGGTTATGGGGGTGTTGAAGTCATCATCGTCATCATTAGCCCTGGTAGCAGTAGGCCTAACAGTTAGAACTAGACGTTTGATCTAGATATATTCTGGGACATTTACCCTGGGTAGGCCGGGAGTGAAAACTGAATGTATGTCTCCACTGATCATAAGATATGAAATCATTAAGTTGTCTGAAGTGAACACCACACAGAACATATGCGGGATTACCATGCTTCCAGTTAGCTCTGTCGAGTTTCACAAAACGATCCCACTTGCGTGCGATTTGGGAATCTTTTGGCCATGTATTAGTGCTGTAATATCTTCATTTGTATTGTTACACAAACCGGAGACGCAACGTTTTGGCATGATAACAATTTAAACAAAGATGACATTAAAACTTTGTAGGACAATCCATGAACAAGACGCTGTACAACTGGGTAGTGACTGCGGGATCACTATAGGATCAGTGCAAGTGGACTGTGCAAGTGGACTGCTGTAGGCATACGACTTCACCGTGTGACGTCACACGGGGGCTCCTAATAGTGGGAGCGTTTTTTATGGTATCAGGTCGTTTCGGCCTCTTACCTGTTCGGCCCCCTCCCGTTCGGCCCCTCACCAGTTCGGCCCCTTACCCGTTCGGCCCCCTAATATACAATGCTTCCCCTGGCCTGTCAGTCACTGAGTCAGCGTGGTCAGAGCGTTACCCGTTCGGCCCCCTACCGTGGTACATACAGCTATACTATAGGCCTACTACTACTACACTGAACCGCGAGACACAACTTCAAGTGGCTGAAAATTACTTGTCTGAACAGCCTGCTCATCTGCTCCTAGGCCTACATTGTGAAAACAGGCCGGAATAATACTAGATAACATATAATATAATCATTAAAATTGTTTATCAGTAATTATGTTCAGCCCCAGCACTAGAACAATCTCGAACAAATCAGAAAGTTCAGAAAAATTGCCGTAGTAAAAGTGAGTCGAAACGCCGTGAAGTTTTAAAACAACCCTTCCAATGTTAGTTCAATTTACTGTTATCTTATTGATTCTTTGAACCACTAATTTAACATTTTTATCCTTACGTTTGGCTTCCAAGCATTGCCTGTTCGGCCCCCAAGTAAGCCCCTACGTACGTTACACCCGTTCAGCCCCCTATAATGAATAGGTCTATTGCGTTGGGAACTAGAACTGATATATATTATGAGCCTTTATATAGGCCTTGAACATATTTACTTATCTATGAATCTTATTATATTATACAATAATTCACAATTTGTAAACGAATGAAGCAGGTCATTTCACCTTGAAGCACGATCAGATTATCGCGTGTGTAGCCATTGCCGCGATTATTATCATTTCATATATTTTGAAACAACTAATTTTAAATATATATCAGCTCTTTCTTACATTTATATTATAAAAATTCTATTGAGTCGAAATACCCAGTTTTTATTGGTAAGCGAGTTCACAGCTTATCAATCTATCACTTACAGTTTCAATTCAAGCTTTCACTCCAGCCTTCACAACTCACCAGTTGTCATCTGCTCGTAGTAGCATCACCTTCTCCGAGATATCGCTCTGTTAACAACTCAACTTGTGTCATTTGCTCCAGGGTTGGCCTATACAGCTCGCCAAGGTGCGACTCCCTTCACAACTCAACTTGTGTCAAACTGCTCTGTAGTAGTGCTCACCTTTTCCGACGTACATAACTTCCATCATAACTCATTGTATCATGTCATCAAATTAATTAAGTTACATAAATGACTTTTAATTAAAAAGACACGCTTGGCTTAGATATGAAATATACGCAGCCTGATCTTTCTAAATTAAAACGCGATTGTTTCAAATAACGTGATAAAATGTCTGTTGTGATTATACATGTCTATTTATGTCAACTGTATATAGGGGGGGGGGGGGCTATATGTCTATGCATGTTAGAGTAACACGAATGAAGTGAAGAACAAGTCGGTGACTATATATTATAAACAAAGCGTTTTATTTAACCTAAGTCTATATTAAAATAATGTTATATTTTAGATTTATAATGGAATATTAGTTGAAATCTCACATGGTATTGCCCTACCCTCCCAGTCAACAAGATACACTGACTAAATGCTGGTTCAATGACGGACCATCGTCTGAGAAACTGGGCCAACATTAAGCCCACATTAATTGCGTCAGTGTATCGTGTAAGGTATATCCCAGCAAACACGACACGCTGACCCAATGCTGGGACAATTGTGTCCCACCGTCTACGACGCTGAGACAACATTAGGAGCAATTTATCTACCCTTATTTAGGGATAATGATTTTTATTTATTGTTTATATTCCCATGTTGACGATACATGTACATATTATATAGTCAACATCCCAAAATAATTGGCTATACATACTTGCGCACATATTTATTTGTACCATTTATATCTGTCTTTTTTTTTCTAATATTCTTAAAATACACATAATTTAATCAATGCTCGGCCGATTTTACTCATGCAAAATACCGGTACCGACTCTGAATCGTCAATAGCTAGCTTTATAGGGCCTACAACATGATTAGTTGTCAGTAAATTAGACCTACCTTGCATTACGCCAGAATCTCAGTTGCCAGTTGCGATTTTCGCCAGCTTTTCACATATGTCTAAGTGCCGCATGGCACTTTGTCTGCTGATTTACATATAGAGACTATTGTACTTAAATATTTCACATATTGATCATCACTATGAATAATTGTGCTACTTATAATTGACAACACTAGATTTACGACAATGTTTTATAAATTTTAATATTTTAATTAGGGGGCTGAACAGGTTAACAAGAGTATGCCAGACAGCACTCACACACAGGGCTGGACTGAGGAGCGAACAGGCTATCGCTGATGGGGGCCGAACAGGTCATCTCACTTACAAGAGGCTAGAGCGTGCTGGACAGCTTATGTATTACTATTAGCGCACTTGTGAGCTCACAGGGCTGGGCAGGTGATCGTTGGTAGGGGCCGAACAGGTCAACCTGCCATGTCACCCACGACACCTCTGACCTGATGACTTATGTATACTAGGGGGCCGAACGGGTAAGAGGCCGAACGGGAAAGGGGCCGAACAGGAAAGGGGCCGAAACGACTGGCATTCGTTTTTTATGACCCTCAATATGAGATCCATTTGGCCTACTTCAAATGCACTTTTTCGTGGCATATATTTAAAATTTAATGATGATTTATTTTGGGATGTACTTTGATTAGTATAATTGAGCCAAAATAATGGCCAAAACTATATTTTAAAACCTTAACACCCTCCCTTTAAAGGGTGGTGAGACCTTAGCCTTTGGAAATGTTCCAGACTCTATTATCGCCCACCCACGTTTTATTTGTGACAAAAACAACAGTTGATGTCTCAATGGAATGACAAGTAAAAAGGTTAAGTCCCATTCGAACCTCATGAAATTACTATCTGTCGTGATGACATCGCCGGGCGTCATTAAATGTTGAGGTTCATCGTTTTCTTTGACAGCTTTTTTAACCCGCGTGTGAGCAAGTCTGATGTCAACAGCCATTTTTACAGAATTATTCTGAACGCTAGAGACATCTGGTGAATGTTTTGTTTGACTTCAGAGACATCTTGTGATTAGATAAGTATTTAGAGCCACCTGGTGAGTTAATTTTAGCAACCTAGTGAGTGTTGTGCCATACGTATTGCAGTAATATACTGTATAAATAAACTAAACTAAATAACTAAATAACTAAATAACTAACTAAATAAATAACTAAATAAATAACTGAATAAATAACTAAAAAAATAAATAAATAAATAAATAAATAAATAAATAAATGAATAAATAATGGAATTTAATTACATTTGCTTCTTTCCATTTAATCTGAGGTGTACATTGCAGCGGTAGGGGCTAATTCTCATCTCAAACTGGGTGAACTCAATGTTTAAGCCCCTTAGGATGACATCAATTTTCGTTTTTAGTTTTGTAATGGAGTAGTGTATCCCCCAGATCACGATTTCATTTTTTTCAGAGTTTTTAGATTTTTACAAATATTTTTTATCAATATTTCTATGAAACCGCTTAAAACCCAAACAAACTCTTTGTATACCTAAACACTTGCTGAAGGATGATTGAATGTTCCTACAGCATTGGGCCACATGTTGATGCCGTCGGCCCATCGTTGGGCAGACAATCAGTGTTGCCGTGTATCCCCCCCCCCCCCATGTCCTGACTAAAAGACACCAATTAGCGGCCAATTAGCGGCGATTGCCTTGATCTCCCCGTCCAAGACGTGGGAATATGTTGTGTAAAGTCCTGTATATTGCTGACTTGTTTTGTTTACATGGCAATATACGACTTGGAAATATAGCTCTTTCACTCTTTTTCGGTGCTTTAAAATTGTTTTTTGACTTTTTTGTATTTTTAGTTAAGATCAGTAGGCTATATAGCTTCATATAAATTAAATTGTCAAAATTGACAAAATTGAAAATGTCTCATCCCAAGGGGTCCCTTTAAGACACGTGTTCGACCTCACGTAGGCCTGCGTAGGCCTCTTATTAGGGCTACTTAGTCAACGATATTATCAAGACAGTTCGGGTGACATTCTATATTCCACTCACTAAAAAAGATTAGGGGCCTACTCATTTATGAAAGTGTGCAACAGAAACATTTCCAATAGGCTACACCATTTATTAAGATCGCAAAAATAGAAAAGACATGCGAGAATATTTTTCTGTAATTTAAAATGATATCCAGCCGTTTGAACATCACAACCATTAATCTAACCCGTCTTGTGCTCTTTGTGAAATTGGATAATAATCACAAGAAAAAATATTCCTAGCACTAATCTAATCTGACCAGCAGCAGACGAATAAATAAAATTATCCTGGATAAATCAGCTTCCAGGCCGCTATCAGATTCCCGTAACGAAAAATGGTTAGCTTAATTTTATTCTGCAAATTAAATTCCCCCCTCTATTAGAGCCCGAATTCAAAATAAAGATTATTATTGCATTGTAGGTTCTAATAATATTATTACACTTCGTGGCATATTTAGACCTAATAAATATTGCACTGTCATCAGACAGTAACATGTTAGACACTAAGATTATCACAATGTTCGTAATTGTTAAATTAATGTTTATAAAATATAATCTTGGGATTGAATCGGTAGGCCTATTTCAACTGTCTGCCACAGCTTCAAATTAGTTATTATTTTCACCCGTGTATTCGGGAGAAATCTAGGCCTATGTCAAACATATAGGGCCTACTTGATAGGCTACATGTAATTCACAATTGTATTAGCACAATATGCCTCACAAAATCCATATATTTTGTGGTCAAAATATATGCGTTGCAGACGTTAGTCCAGCATTGAGCCAGCATTAGTTCGATGATTCGTATTTCCCGGGTTATGACGTGTTTCAGGCCCTATCAATTGCTGTGAAATTTAGTATTCTATCTATATAACTACATTTTTTACGTTTTCATGACATTTTGTGACATACGTGACCAGGCGCGGATCCAGAGGGGGGCGCAGGGGGCGCACGCTCACCCGTTTTACTCCAAATCCTTTCAAAAGTCCCCTAAATTGGCCTAAATCGGCCTATACCTAAAAACTTGCCTCCGCGCCACCTGCACCCCCTCCTTTTTCACATTCTGGATCCGCCCCTGGTGACCAAGTAAGTATAGGCCTGAACAGCCCTGAAAAATTTAAAATCGTTTTCACGGTTTTTAAAACCGTGTCGTAACGCCATTGACTACAAAATTAAACCTTCTATAGACTTTCTTGTAATTTACGCGCAAATAGAAATCATGACATTGTAAAGCCGTACCAGTATTTAGCGATGATTATCAGTAGCACTTGTAGAAAATGCGTGCCGGTAAGAAATGTAACCAGGCAACAAAGCAGTCACCATTTATTCCAGCCTGCCACGTCAGGGAAAACAGGTAATTTCATTACACGAGACAGGGGAAAAATGTTGTGACCAACCACGCGTATGAGAGCTGGTGATCAATCTCCCCGGCTCCGCAGCAAACAAGAGGCGTTGGGCCAATGTTGGGCTGATTTTGGGTCAGCTTCGTAGACGATGGGCCAAAGTCAGCCCAACATTGGGCCAACGTCTCGTGCTTGTTGGGTCAGTATTATATCCCAGCAAACAAGAGTCGTTGGCCCAATTCTGGTTTAATGCTGGGTCAGCGTCGCAGACGGTGGACCAGCATTAAAACAACATTTTTCTGAAGTCATTCTCCTATCCTGAGTGTAGTTGGCACAGTGCTGTTTCAATGCCGCTTATTTAGGGCCAGCGTTGCAGATGTTAGTCCAGCATTGAGCCAGCATTAGTTCCATGATTCGTATTTCCCGGGTTATGACGTGTTTCAGGCCCTATCAATTGCTGTGAAATTTAGTATTCTATTTTTATAACTACGATTTTGTTTTTTTTGCGCCTCTGAGCTCGGATCATCAAGGATGCTGCTAGAAATGCATAAGATAGTTTATGCAATTCTGGTGTTACAGAAGTTAACTTTTCTATTTTTCCACTGTACGATACTGACTATATAGGGGGCCTACTGTTTATGCATCTTGATCGGTGGATTATTTTAAATTGTTGTGGGAATCTCAAATAGATGTAGAACAAAAAAAATCGAAGTTCAATATTGGAGGTACAAAACGCCTACATGAAAGTTCACTGCAGGTAGCCTATATATGTGTTTAGGTGGCCTTAAATCCCATTCATTTCATTTTTGACACGCCTGCGGGCGTGCAGAAAACGGCGCTGCTGCTCGAGTCTAAACCCTCCAAAATCTTAGTAGTCTATTCAGGATTTAAAAAAACATAATGCCAAAGCGCAAATATGCAATTTTTGGACAGCCTCTGTTACCGAGAGGTAGCGTGCTCAATTTCAAATGACCAGGATTCAAATTTCAAATCCTAAAGGCCAGTGTCATGAATTGATTCATCCCAAAATATTCTGGCCCAGTTGACTCTAAATAAGCACAAAATAAATTGAAGCCCCATTCATTCTGCATTTATTCATTCTTTTATTCATTCATTCATGCTCTGTGCTGAATTGACTTCGAGAGCCCATCTCTCCTCCCCCCCCCCCTCTGTCGGTATCCAGGTTCTAAAAAAGCATGATGTTCTTCCCCACCCACCCGTGAAGGTTCAATTTTGTGGGGATAATTTCTGGATGTATAGCGTGCTTGGCCTCCGACGGACAGGGCTCAAAATTCCGTTCAGTCAGTCAGTCAGTCAGCCAGCCAGCCAGCCAGCCAGCTAGCCAGCCAGCCAGCCAGCCAGCCAGCCTGCCAGCCAGCCAGCCAGTCAGTCAGTCAGTCAGTCAGTCAGTCAGTCAGTCAGTCAGTCAGTCTTCTATCTTCTGAATCCGTCTAATTCCCCTCTCAGTCATCAGAATCACAGCTAAATCTCATATTTCTCTCATATTTCTCTGATTTGCTGGGAGCAATCCCTGGTGACAGATGACAGCAATCCAGTACAGGGTTGGATAGGATTGTGTGCTGCCCAGCAATTAGCCATGGAACCACTCTCAATCCAATATCATTAAATTAGGTTAATGAAAATATTTCTGAGTTTTTGAATGAAAAACAATTGAAGATATATATTAAGCCGGCACTTATGTTTTTATGTCGTGTTTTTTTACGTTCTTGTCATTGTGAAAAAGCTGGGAAAAAACTTCACCCTTTTTCTACAAGAGACACATGTGCGCACAAATTTATATCATATCAACCCTTTCATCGCTAACCATAACTATAATCGTTTTCAACCATTACAGCGCTGAATTTATTTTGTATAAATCATGGAGGCCAAAGGGTTTTAATCGATTCGAAATCATTATAGCCTAAATGTCCTAGTTAGCTATTACTGATTCATTTGAATACCTATGTTGTGGGGTTACGGTCATTAGAAATATTTTTACTCTTAAAGTGCGGGGACAGATTTCAGTTGTCAGAATCTGACGTCTACAGACGTCAGATTCTGACGACAAAAGTCGGTCCCCGCGCTGTAAGGGCTAATCTGTTTTGCTAGTGGACAAAATCACTGTTATTGGGATCGGAATGAGTGTATAAACATCAAGATTTGCAAATGTTTGGTCTCGATCTAAACAAATACGAGTCATTTTCACCCAGGTGAAGTTGTGGATCGCGGTAGCGAGGCACAACTTTCGTCAGTGGAAGTCAGATTCTGACGTATAAAGACGACCCCCGCACTGAATGAATGCAAATATTTAAAATGGCTGTAGACCCAACATACGTATTCAAATGAACCGGAAAGAGCTAACTAAGACATTAATCATGATTTCAAATTGAAAAAAATGGACCCCATGGTTTATACAAAAATATTTCAACATTGTATGGGAATTAACAAATAGTTTGAATTTTACACTAACGTTAGAGTGAAATTTTCGAGTCCAACATCATGCAGGCATAGCCGCATAGGCCTACCATAAATAACTTAGCCCTATTAAAACTTTCACCGACACGAAATTCATTATGTGACACTGACGTCTACCGCGACCCACAACTTCAAGTGAATAAAAAGTAGGGGCCTACCTTACGTCTTTAATTATACGTCAAAATCTGACGTCTGTGGACGTCAGATTCTGACGTATAAAACGATCCCCGCACTGAAAGAATTGAAATACTTATAGGCCTAATGATAGGTATTCAAATGAAGCGGAAAAAGCTAAATAAGTCATTTATGAATTGAATAAAACCCTTTAGTCTCCATGATTTATACACAAATATTTCAGCGCTTACAGGGTTAAAATACATAATTTGAATCAAAAGATAATTATGCCAATCTAGCAAATTGAATGCTCACTTCTCAAATTTATTTGTTTGTAGAATAAACAAAAAAAATGAAAAAAACTGGTAACTATAAACGCGGCTGTAGACGTGACTAACACACTCATCATATTGACTGCGCTGATACGTGAATGGTTAAAGCGGCTCTGGTCCTTAAAGTGTTGATAGGTTACATAGCATCCTATCAGTGATTAGAAGCGCCCCCTGGGGAAGCGTGTGCATCCTACACGTCGTACGTTTTGTTGACGTCCAGCATCCGCAACAACCTCTATTATCGCTGTCAATTGGCTGCTAGCCTCATGTCGATAGATCATCCCAGTCCAATTATAGAGATATGGCAGTCACTTTATCATGCAATGTGAGCACTAGACTATCAAGTAATGAGGATGAAAACAAGATATTCTAGCCCAATGTTGGTTTAATGTTGGGCCAGCTACGTAGACGGTGGCCCAACATTAAAACCAGCATTGGGCGTACGTCTCGTGTTTGTTGAAAAGACTGCATCTCTTTGTGTCATAGTCAAGTCGTCTGACCGGCTGGCTGACCGGTTGGCTGGCTGACTAGCCGGCTGATAAGCTACCGGCCGGCAGTGCAATCTTCCTCGAGATTAAAACATCAGTTATGTTAAAAATCTATATTTTGTTGACGGATTGTGAAACTATAAGACACATGGCGCCAAAACAAATAAAAATGTTCTGAAATAATGATGTATCTCGTGGAGAATTAGAATATAATAGGCCTATATGTCGGTATAAATTCTTTGTTTGGTACCGTAACAAATTTATGTAAATATTCACCGTTCAAACATGATTTGTGCATCTGATTTGTATATTTAGTAAAGCCATCAGATTAATTATGCCGATATAGAAATTGATTCGACATTGAATGTAGGCCTACATTGCCATCTATACAGTAGACCTTATGACAAACTACTTATGTCTTTGTGGTGAAGCCAATAGATAGTAATTAATTCGAGAGGTCATTTGTGGGCCTATACTAAACATGAAAAATCACCAGAGGTTTATACATCCCGGGTGAAATTAGTTACACTTTGATATTTATGATCTCGTCTAAATAGGTAGAGATATATTGTATGTACAATTTATAAAGGTTTAATACCGTAATTAAATCCCACCAGCCCTACACATATAATTATGTACGTCACTCAGTATTTGGAAAGCTCTCCTCCAGTTATGTAACCTTAGTATGTATGAACAGGACATCCCAGCGAACATGAGACGTTGGCGCAACGTTGGTTTACTGTTGTCCCACCGTCTACGACGTTGGCCCAATAGTAAACCAACATTGGCCCAACGTTTCATGTTTGCTGGGATATACGTTTAATTCAAAATGCAAAATAAGCACTTTCATAAAATTTTCCCATATTTCACTGAAATAATTTCTTGCGTACTGAATACATTTTCATTGAGATGAGAACCTCGGCATCAGTTCATATCTCGGGGTGAATGAAATTGAGTAGCAATCTACCTGGGATCAGTTTCTGCGATTTTCCATTAAACTTTCAAGCCTAAATTTACCATCACAAAATTCCTCCACTACCAGCATCCCAGAAAACACAAGACGTTGACTCAATGTTGGCCTAATGTTGGGCTACTGGCTTCGACGCTGGCACAACATTAAGCCAACATTGGTTCAACGTCTCGTGTTTTCCGGGATAATCCAACGTCTATAGAGACGTCAGATTCCGACGTCTAAAGTCGAACCCGCACAGAAAGAGTAAAATGTTTATAATGGCCGTAAACCCATAAGGTGAAAAAACCCTTTTCTGTCTATTTCAGCGCTTCAAGGATTAAAAAACATGCCGGTATATATTGGGCCTATATATTGTTGAAACAGTTTCATGTAAATAGCTCGTCCTAAAATCCGTATGCGTAGAATATTATAGGGCCTATGAGTTTTCAGGGAAGCAAATTAAGTGATTATTTAAGGCCTGTTATTGTGGTTTAAAATCAGAGGGAAGGTTTAGGCTTGTGAGTTCAAATTTCCACTCACATATTAAAGCTTCGCACGTGATAGACAGCTTAAAGTCCGTTAAATGGGAAGCCACGTCATTGTCTAATTATGAGGCATATTTCAATCATTTTTAAATATCTTCAAAACATGTTTTTTCGATGTGTAATAAAAAGGTTGAACAAGATTATAGAAAGAATAGTTCTTTTTCTTTGAACAGACGTTTATTCTCAACAAGGAAAAAAGACAATGTTTTAAAAATGCTCAATATATATATTATTACACCGTGATCAACAATACTACACTCTCTCTGTCATAGACTCAGCAACACGATAAGTTAACAGTGTAGTTTTATAGTTTGACCACCGTCTATGTATTAGATAATCAGTGAAGAACACGGTATTATTAGAAAGAAGCCTCTGAGGGCGGAGCCCGAAGAGGCTTCTTTCTAATAATACCAGTGTTCTGAACTGATTGTCGGACATAGTCGTTACCAGAACCCCTCCCTTGTGTCTACCACACCCCACCCTTAAACTCACAAAAATTCCCATGAATCTAAGTTTTGTTTACTCCTAAAATTTGGACACGCCCATTTATAGGAGAGGGGTTGTGTGCGCATAGAAACTGATGACAAAAATAAACCTGGTGTGATGTAGAAAAATGAGTTGCTGGTGAGACGTGCTTCATCACAATAACTTGATTCTTGATTTTTCCCAGTGCTTAATAAATATTTGGTATGTACAATATAAACTTTTTTTTGTAAATTATAAAGCAATGTAGGTCTATGCTAATTTGAAATTGAGATTTTTTAATATAATATTTAAGTATATATTTAATTATTTATCATGTTTATATTCATGTTTATATATATTTGACAGTTACCATCAAATAAGTCAATGGCTCATAACAAATCATAAACAAATCAAGAGAATAAAATATAATTTCTGGTTTTGTTCAGCATAAAAATCAATACTGGGTCAATATCAAATCCCTATAACAGCATAGATTCAAATTATGTCGGTTTAAAGTTGGGCCAGCATCGCAGAAAGTGGACCATCAAAAACCAACATGTTACATGTCTACAACTGGTTGTGCGCTAGGGGAGTTCGGCTCCACGATGTTTTTAGAAATATAAGGCTTCAAAAGGGGGAATTATAAATATTTCGGCCCATAGGCCTTACATGGTTGTGTTTTTGTTTCGGGTACGTTGGACAGAGGAGTGGGAGAGGGGTACGGCCGGCGAACCCTCTTTCGATCCGCCACACAGAGCTGTGTGCTTAATGCGGGTCCTCTGTTCAAGTGCCTGAGCTGCTCTCAGACATAGGGGTACCAAGCATTATTAGCCAAAAAACACGCCATATTAGATCAAAGCTGGTTAAATATTTGCCAACGTCGAAAATGTTGGAAAGACATTACCCTGATGTTGGACCAATGCAGCCTTTTTGTCGCTTCCAGATAGTGCTTCGTTGACGGCCAAATAGAGCTCAGTAGACAGTCAGAACAATGGTCTGGGCGCCTGATAATACCTAGGTCGAATGTAATAATGCTGTGTGAACTGAATCAAGACGGCCTTATTTCAGAGAATGCCCAGTAAACACAATAAAAAAACAACCCTGGTAATGACTATCAACGTCCCACGTTTTCTAGGCTATTAGATGTGAGATGGTTTAATCCACAGCTGGATGGGATAGGGTCAGTATATGCGCATTGGTTAGAAGTATAGACATGGCAGTGATTGTCACCGCATAGACACATCCCAATTTCCCGTGGTTTAATCCCAATAAATTTGAGCTCACCAGTTAACACGATATATTTACCTAATGTTGGTTTAAGGTTGGCCCACCGTCTACGACGCTGGGCCAACCTTAAACCTTCATTTGGTAAATGTGTCGTATTTACTGATGATGTGAGGCTGTATTGAGAGAGGTTCCATGGCTCACTGAGCAGCACTACAGTCCTATCCGATCCTGTGCCGGACCGCTGACATCCGTCACGGGTGACTGGTCCCGGCAAACCAGAGAAATGCGAGTCAAAATGGTGGGTGATTCAGGAAGTAGGGGTGAATAGAAATGAAATGAATGGGGTTTTATGAATGAGATGACACTGCATGCCATCCAGACATAGAATATTCAAGCCCTGGCGGTCTGAGGCCGAGCACGCTACTTCTTGGTCACTGAGGCTCCCCGCAATATTCGATCTTTACGAGTGAGCAGGGAAGAAACATTTTTTTTCTTTGAAACTTGAAGGCGAATGAATGAATAAATGAATGAATGAATGAATGAATGAATGAATAAATTAATTAACGTATAAATGAATGAATGAATGAATGAATGAATGAATGAATGAATGAATGAATGAATGAATGAATGAATGAATGAATGAATGAACGTATAAATGAGTGAATGAATGAATGAGTGAATGAATGAATGAATGAATGAATGAATGAATGAATGAATGAATGAAATATTTTATTATTTATTTTAGTTCCCCCAGAAACAGGATGCGAAATTCGAGTCTTGGAGATTTGAGGTCGAGCACGTTATATTTAACACGCCGTGTCTCGCTCGGCCAATATCTAACACAATGGCCACATATTTAAAAAAACATTGGTCACGTATTTTCATATGACCTAGGAATCCTTATAGATTCCTTGATATGACTCTAGCAATTTACGTTGTTGTCCCAACGAATAGGAGCCATCGACCTAATGTCGGCTCAATGTGGGCCCACCGTCTATGACGTCGTCCCAACTTTGAACCAACATTGTGTCAACGTCTCGTGTTTGTTGACACTCGCAGTCTGTAAAATCTGGATCCCAGCAGACACGAGATATCCACCCAATGTCGGTTCAATGCTGGTCCACCGTCTTCGACGCTGGTCCAACATTAAACCAACATTTGTTGAACGTCTCGTGTTCGCTGCGCCCAGCAAACACGACCAGCATTGGTCCAACATTAGATCAATATGTCGCGTTTGCTGGATACTGCAGACAACACCTCATTTGTTCTCTCGCTTCACAGGTTCAAGAAAGGACACATCAAATGGCTGAATGACCATGATTACTTCCTCAAAAATCCCCGAGGTCATTGTCGGGTCTGCTGAATGGGCAGCCTTGCATAGTCAGCCTCCACAATACGTGTCAGCATCTGGGAATATAATGACTCTATTAGTAGACCAACACCTTCAATTACAGAACTCCACTCTCAACTGATTATATTTTGGCATCCAACGTGACCATACGGAGACAAGATTGATCTTAGAAGGGCATACCTCACATTTAGAATATTTTATTAGATAATGAACTAGATCATTTAAAGAACACAATGTACCATATGCTTTTACATAGTTACTGGGATACGATGTTGATGATAATCAGTTATTTGGTAAAAAAATCACTACTAAATGTTACTGTAGGTGGGTAATCATGATTCGCAGAGTACACATAAAGGGGCAGGGCCCACCCACATGCGCAGCATGGTCAACGTTCACATAAGTGGGGACCACCGCTATATAAATATTAGTGTGAAATTGTTGATAAATATATCGTTCTTTCAGGCAATGCCAGTAAGCTTATGAGGAAAAAAACGTTGCAGTCAATCGAATATTATTGGTGGATTACCAATATTTTGCCATACATAGGTATTTAAACAAAGGGGAAAGAGTTATCTAAGACATTGTGATGATTACAAATTAAAAAGAACCTTTGGTATTTTGGTTTAAATAAAAATCTTCAAGCGCTTTAGGGATTAAACGTATATGATATAAGATCCTGGCAGCTCAAGTGTTAATATTTTTCCTGCCTTTCACCTCGCATCTCAATGAAATGCACCATTACTTCAGGACACCCCAATTATATTGATGCCCAAGGTAGAATACATATAGCAAGCCTATCAATGTATTCAAAGACGTGTCTCCTTATTGATTAACTAACTAAGTCCTATAATACGGTTATACATGTCAGGCCCTACACGTCGGTTTTGTAAATCAAAGGTACATGTATTGAAGGTGTAATCAAAATGTCAACTGTGTTGCATAGATTTAAACTGAAAATCCACCCATGCTAATTTATTTTCAGTCACTTTAATTTGTGAGGTCGCTGTAATAACAAAATACCATATTCGAGAGTTTCTGCTAGGAAGGTAAGTAACGTCGCAATATCCAAGTAAAAAAACGTGATGAATGGATTCGGTTTTTTTTCTAGTGGAAAGGATATGGGCCCGGTATCACCAACCTGCTC
The DNA here is from genome assembly GCA_964017125.1 of Flabesymbios commensalis. Taxonomy (NCBI): domain Eukaryota; kingdom Metazoa; phylum Annelida; class Polychaeta; order Terebellida; family Flabelligeridae; genus Flabesymbios; species Flabesymbios commensalis. The sequence goes on from OZ024905.1 coordinate 10,051,738, forward strand.
AGCTGAGCCCACACATTGTCTTAAGAAATTGCAGAACTGAGCATAAAAAGAAAAATTCAATTGATCAGTTCAGCATTTACATTTTCATGGTCATTTCCAGTGAGTGAGTGAGTGAGTGAGTGAGTGAGTGAGTGAGTGAGTGAGTGAGTGAGTGAGTGAGTGAGTGAGTGAGTGAGTGAGTGAGTGAGTGAGTGAGTGAGTGAGTGAGTGAGTGAGTGAGTGAGTGAGTGAGTGAGTGAATGGGTGGGTGGGTGAGTGAGTGAGTGAGTGAGTGAGTGAGTGAGTGAGTGAGTGAGTGAGTGAGTGAGTGAGTGAGTGAGTGAGTGAGTGAGTGAGTGAATGGGTGGGTGGGTGGTGAGTGAGTGAGTGAGTGAGTGAGTGAGTGAGTGAGTGAGTGAGTGAGTGAGTGAGTGAGTGAGTGAGTGAGTGAGTGAGTGAGTGAGTGAGTGAGTGAGTGAGTGAGTGAGTGAGTGAGTGAGTGAGTGAGTGAGTGAGTGAGTGAGTGAGTGAGTGAGTGAGTGAGTGAGTGAGTGAGTGAGTGAGTGAGTGAGTGAGTGAGTGAGTGAGTGAGTGAGTGAGTGAGTGAGTGAGTGAGTGAGTGAGTGAGTGAGTGAGTGAGTGAGTGAGTGAGTGAGTGAGTGAGTGAGTGAGTGAGTGAGTGAGTGAGTGAGTGAGTGAGTTGATGAATGGATCAATGTGTATTTGGGCCACATTTGTGTACATACCTGTAAAACGAGACCAAGACCGGGCACGCTACCTCTTAGTCACTGAATTTCCCCACGACAATTAATCTTTGAGTGAACGGGGAAGAAACAGTTCGTTTTCATATGATACATGCATGAGAAATGTGATAACTTTTGTTTTTTCCCTCTAAATGTCTAAAAAATGACTGAATTTTTTTTTGCAGTAGTGTGACGGTATTGAAAAAATATTACTTAAGTAACTTGGGTGTAGGCTATGTGAACGTTCCGAATCGTGTTAAAAGAGTAGTGTTCTGAAACGATGTTGGCATTTAAGCTGATAAAAAAGTAATGACTTATGCACTCATGTTAATATCTTATATTAGCCAATAATTTAATGCTTGATATCGTCTCGGATTACTGTCCGACAAAAAAAACTGTTGTCCGACAGAAAAAAACCTGTTAAGTTTAGAAAAAAAAAATACTTCCCTTATTTTGTAAGTTTGAACTATAGCTTAGTTACTACATAGTCAGCACATAATGATTACAATAACGTCATGCAGAAATAAATTAAATGTCAAATGTAATTTAATAATATTAATTAATTAATGTAGTGTCTGTATATTCGTTTCTTATCGCTCATTACTAATTTTATAAATTAAATTGTTTTTTAAAATATATTGTTAAAATATACAAGTGCCATAAAAATAAACGCAATAATTGCTGTAAGAGTGCTGACTTTTATATTAGACCTATATTTATTAGTTCATTAAAATCGGTAGATGATGTAAAAACGTAATAACGAAAAGAAAATTGCATTTGTAAACCTAATAACATAGTGTTATGCAGAGCGATTATGACGAGTGAAGAGAGCTTTGTCGAGAAACATTATAAAAAATCTATTTATCACGGTGCATATTACAATTTTGCAATGAAAGAAGGAAGCAACTTTTGCAAATGATAAACATTAGCATGATCAGATATTCAGAATATGTTTAAATTTAAATTAGATTGAGCGAGTGAGTGAGTGAGTGAGTGAGTGAGTGAGTGAGTGAGTGAGTGAGTGAGTGAGTGAGTGAGTGAGTGAGTGAGTGAGTGAGTGAGTGACTGAGTGACTGAGTGACTGAGTGAATAATTCTTTACACCTCTTTCTCCACATCACGGCAATAACGTACGAGAAGGAAACCCAAAGTCGGGACCTATTGAATTCAAGAGAAATAGTAAAAAACATAAAAATAAAGATGTGCTGCTGATTTAAAAATAATATTCCGTGGATTTCCGGCGGCGAACTCCTGTAACCCCCATATTTTTTTAAATTTGATCTCTTAAGCCCCCCTCCCCCCTCCCCCTAATCGAAAAGCTGCGCACGCCCCTGTTACATATGGCTTATAATTAGACACATACATTTGTAGAAATTTAAGACCATATGGCCTATTCCACCATGCTCACTTGTTGGAATTAGCTAAGCCTGGAGGTATATGATGCCTGTGACCTTGCAGTTTTATAGGCCTATTATCGTCGCAGTACAGTCCAAATTATGGAAATAGACGGAGGGAGCAGAAACTTCATCATACAAAGTAGCAGCATTAATTACGTTGAAATAGGCATATCCCCATCATAAATCACCTTGTATGAACACGTCAGCGCTATGGAAGTACCCTCGACAGTCTCGATGGTAAGCTTACTTGCTAAGAGATATTTGCAGCACTTAATATAGCATGCACCAAAATGCCTGAAATTGCCCCACTTCTCACTTTTGTCTATAAGATGGCCTACATTTAGACATCTATCTTTTTTTCTCCAACAAAAACAAACATGGTAAAAAACAAACCCTTTTTTTCAAGGTGCTGGTTACAGGCCTACATAATTCAGTGATAAAGTCAGCGCGGCTAAGTAATTTCATTGAAATTAAACAAATTGTATCTTCCAAAAATAACTTGAAAATTTCGAAGACATGAAATGTTGAAATCAAAAAAGCAAAAATTATATGCATGTTATCTACTTCACTCAACATCAGCGACTCTCACCACGAGCCACTGAAATAGATAGATGGTATATTAGAAGATCAAGAGGTTAGCCATTGAGGTTAAGTTTTCTAAATGATGTTATCGTTGGCCAATCAACGAGCGTTATACAAACCCTACTCTCCAGGCGGGAAATCTTAACAGAAACAATTACCATATTTGGAAAATACCGCTGACATATAGCTTGTAAGCCACAATACACAGGGATTCCGCTGTTTTTGTCAGGTTTGATAAAATTTCTATCACATACGAACGTGTCTCTTCTATCACATACGAACGTGTCTCCTTTAATTATAAAGTATACTGACAAAACATGTGTCAAGCTGAAGAGAATGACCAAAAAATCAACCAGTATATATCGATTGAGAAGACGGTGTATGTGTTGGCAAGTAAAGAGAATAATTAAATCAAGCTAGAAACCTGCTCCGCCTCTCTGGCAGTGGTAGGACAGAGAGGGGGAGACCCTGACAAGAGGCCTATACAGAATAGGCCAGCAATCACCGTAGAACTAAGTAGAACTAATCAACCAATGATATGTATGTTTCAGGTAATGTTGGAGAGAATAAAAAGACTAGATGAGGTCAGATTTAAGCAGTACTAAGTAATATGCATGGTAAGCCGTGACAGTTAAACTGTCACGCCATCTTCCAGTCATGTCATGTCATCTGAAATGAAGGAAGTCGTTGTTGTTTATTCCGTGCCAGAGTTCCGGCTCTAGAGACCTGAGTAAAAAGGCACAGTCAGGTCCGTTGCAAGACTCCCGGATGAAACCCCAATTTTACAAGTATGAATGCGGCTGACATATGGATGTGTTATAAAATTTAGAGGTACTCGCTATCACTGTATAATTATACATTAAACAGTGTTTGGAAAAATGTGAATGTCGTTAGAAATAAATGATTTACACTTGTTGGTTAATATAAAAGATAAATATGTGAAATTAACAGTTTACATACATAATGATAATACTCGTCACATAGTTAAAAAGGAGCGACAACTCTTTTCTCTGTATTTAAACATCTGCACCAGTTCCAGTCTATATTGACGCTGAGTGTAGCTAATATCTGTGAATGACGTCAGCGGAGACCAATCGCTATGAGCGGCACAGATTTCCGATACGGTCACACCCGGGGTTAGACGATTTGTTTATGTTGCTTACCAATGTGATTGGTCCGAAGATATTTGTATCTGGGCCGATGATAGTATAACGTGAGGTCATGGGATTGCGCGCCGCAAATCACAAGACATAGTGAAGATGTATTTAAAGAGCGGTAGTCAGCTACATAAAACACTGTATTTCAATTTAAATAGTTGTATAAATGTAAAAGAAAAAATTATTCAACCACATATTTGCGAAATTGTTAAAAGGTCTTTTATTATGTTTGTTGTGATATTTTTTTGTCGGGAATCGTATTTAGATCAGACACCTTTGCACAATACCGTAATTTGATACCTGAAGCGACTAGGGTCCTTTTACTGTAACAGTGATGATAATCCGGGGAGGGGCTTGGACACGGATTCCAGTGTCTGGTTATATGTGCTGAATGACGTAGTGTAACAATACTAAATTATCAGCTTGATAGCACACACATGCAACACAATAGTAATTATCTATCTGCTGTAAAAGCCCTCATACTTCAACAGATCACCTTAGAATAAGGGATTATACATTGAGTTTGCAAATCTGGTCTGGTTGAGGAAAACAGGTCCTTGACAGGAATTTATTCAAAAGCAACATCAACATTGTAACAAAAATATATACATAAAGACAAAATCCGCTGTTATGATAATATAAATATTCAAAATAACAATTTGTAATATTTTCGAATTTTGATTAATAAAAACAGCTGAATGTTCAGTTATTACAGACAAAGAAACGGCAACTACAAGAAACATCACTTTGTTAATTAAGAAAAAAATGAAAATGACTAATTTTGAATTTACATCATCAATTTCGCCTGAATATATATATAATATACGTTAGAATGAATGTTAAATATCACACAAAAATAGGTCAGGGGTCATTTTGTGGAAATAATAAATTTATAGCCAACTCCATCGTATCCATCTTAGTCAGTACATACATGTGGTGATACAGGTTTCACAGCTTAGCCAAAACTCAGTAAGTTTAAATGGAAAATATATTACAAGTGAAATAATGTAATTTGCAAGTGATGAACCACAAAATGCATACATATAAATTTGTAGGATAAAAAGTGTGTTGCTATCTGTTCTGAGGGCAATTAAGTTTGTTGTGCCCTTCTTGTCTACACTGTCCACATTTCCTCTTAGTTTTGCCACCACCATCCCCACGTGTATCATTTCTCCCAATATTCCCATAGTTATTTCCACCTCGTCCACCCCTGTTAGTTTTGGGATATCCTGTGTCGTTAGGCTGATTAGGCCTGTTTGTTCCCCTCCCTCCTGTTGGTAGAAGTCCTGTGGGATTATTTGACACTGACGTGTTCGTTGAAAATGTCCTGCCATTTTGAAGGCCTTTGTAGTTTCCGTTGTTATTCCCAGCAAAATTCCCGCCTCGTCCTCTTCCTCTAGTGGGTTGTACAGGTCTATTTGCCACTGGTGCCGTATTCTTTATGTTTAAAAGCTCACGTAATGTATCATCACAACCACCAATACATCCCACATATTCTTCTGGAATATACGGAGGAATAGACCCTCTTTTAAATTTGAACTTTATTTTTTTCACAGGTCCAGGTTGGCATCGTTGACAATCTGTTTGCTCGACACTAGCAGAAAGAACAAAGTTCGGAAACCACACAGCAGTTTTGCAATCTGGAAAACCTGAACAAGTCACAAAATATCCACCATCTTTTTTTGTTCTTAACATCATCTGTTTTCCGCAACTTGGACAAGGCTTAACTGGTTCAAGTACAGGCATTTGAACTTCGTCTTGCCTAAAGTCTTGAGCTGTTCCAAAATATTCTGACAGAGCGGAGTCAATTTTATTAGCTTGTTCCGTTGCACAGATAAACACATCTCTGTAGCAAGCAATTTGTTCGGTCAGAACATTTTCAGGATCTCGTTTTCCATCACAGATATCTTTCAGCGATCTCTCCAAGCCTGCCCTCAGATTCGGCTTTGACATCTCAAAGCCCATTGCATCATACCCATCAACAAGTCCCATGCCAAGTTCTCCTGGTACAAATTTACCATCTGGTCGTACACCAACATACATTCGTGATTTTATTTTTTCAATATGTTCAGCATGTGTTGCATCTGTCCCAATTCCATGTTTGTCCATCAGAGCAATCAGATCCGCTTCAGTTAACAAAGATGGTGGAGATGTTTCTCCTTGGTTCATTTCTATCCTTTTGGGCTGAAAAACTGAACCAACTTCGAAAACAGGCAATATTTTACCGGTCCATTTGTCATAGGGATACACTTCTAGATAGTTCCTGGCAATTATCATTAACCCCTGTGCTGAAAATTCTTCTTTGTTAACTTCAATGTCTACAATGGTTTCTTGACCTCGAGCATCCTGAGAGCAGCATGCCAAAAAATGTCTCACAATAAACTCATACAATCGTTTTTCGTTGCCCTGCAGGTTGTTAGCGTATTTGGTTGGATGAATCGGCGGATGAGCATGATCAGTTTTGTTACCATTACGAGGGGTTACACCAGTCTGGAATAAGTCTGCGGCGAAACTACCCCAGTTTGGGTCATCAATCTGCTGTTGCACTAAACTGGCCAGATCCAGTTCCTTGGGGAAGATATTAGTCTCAGTACGTGGATAACTAATTAAACCCTGAGTGTACAGCTTTTCTGCAATCTGCATAGTCTCTTTGGCGTTTATTTTCAGCTTCCTCGAAGCAAGCTTCTCCAGTTCTACTGTGTCAAGTGCATTAGGTCGCCATTTTGTTTTAGGCTTACTTTTTACATCAGTAACTTTAGCTTCAGGTTCATCCAAGCAGTGCTGATAAAGCACAAGACAAGCTAAGTGATCAAATAAGCGTTGCCTTTTCCAATTAAATTCTGTAACACCATCCTCTGTTTCTAGTGATACTGATATTTTCCAAAATGGTTCGGGGATGAATGCCTGCACTTGCTTGTATCTCTCCACCACAAAACCAAGAGTTGGGAACTGACAGCTACCATAGCTTATCAACTGCTCAGCCAAAACTGCTGGGAAGACCTTCTTTAATCTTAAAGTCTGAAAACGCGTAAATGATGCCCCTATGCGTAAATCTAGCTCAGTTCTTACATCCACAGCATTGCTAGTCTTTTCGTCTGGTTCCTGAAGATTTGCAAGTGCTCTTTGTACAGCGGCGGGGGTGATTTCAGAAAACCTTGCCCTAAAAATTCGCAGGTTGTTTTTCACATTTCGGCACACCTGTATGATCTCGTACCCTATATTCTCACCTTCTCGGTCACAATCAGTCCAAATAACCAAATACTGACAGCCACGAATTTCCCTTTCAAGAGTCCTTTTTATGTCAGTGTACCTTTCCGGGCAGTGTTTTTGAACGGGGGCTTCAAAAAGTTGAACCGGGTTACAAGCGAGCCACTTGTTGTACGGGGGCAGGAATTCTAATTGAAGCAAATGTCCAGAAACCGATGTCATCGTCATGGAACAGTTCTGACCAAAAAGGTGATAATCAAAATCGTACAGTTTGTTAAATTTTGAAAATCCTTCTCTCCTGCGAGACCCCCCTCTCGATAAAAGTCCAGCCAGCGATTTCGCAGCATCGTTTTTTTCAGCCACATGTAAGACTCGAACCATTTTTCTGGTATTTGTAATGACCAGTGGTAAATGTTTTATTTTACAAAGTAATGTCACCATTAGAAATAGCTAAATCCGTCGTTAAATCAATGAAAACAGACAAAACATCGCCATGACCGGTGAGCGATGTTAGGTGCAAATGAACCGACGCCAAGCTGTATTTGCTGCATTCGATACGACCTGGCGTTCTTGCGCGATTGTATTCGATCGAGCCGCCGCGCTAATAAACATTGATCGGTCATTTTCGTGATAACGATCTGTCAAGTCTCGATAACATTCATTATGTAGGTTTTTATTCAGCATTATTATATCTTGGCTATTAACTAAGTAGGCTCTCGTTATGTAGTTAGTGTCAATCTGCTGGCCAGTGGCAAATTTACCATATTTAGGCCTACTTCAAACATCTATCCACTGGCACTGGCTTATCAGATGTTGTATTTTCATGACATCATCTATGCTACTCACATCCGGAAAAGCTGTTTAAATGTCTTGTTTAAGCCGTTAACTTGTTTGTCCAACAATATGGTATTTCTGGGCTAAAACACTGCATTTATAATAAAGTTTAACCTCGCGATCGGGGGTAGGCCTAGGCCTATATAGTAGGAGAGACTGGGGCAGCTTGAGAAATGGGTCCCCTAGACAGGCTTGTTTGACACAGGAATTATTTTGAAATTTGCGCGCCATCTGGTCAATGGTACCAAAACTAACCAATTTCCCTTTCCCACCCTTTTGCTAATGGCTGTTGGACATCCTTGGCATGTAGGCCTATGTAAGATCAGGTCCATTTTTTACTTTTTTGGGATCATCAATACTTGGTTCTATTGATCGCGTAAGACTTTATTTCCCTATGATATTGGTGGTCCCTTAACCTGTGCTATCACTTTATAAAACACCCCAGCCAGACACAAACTATGATATCAGATGCTGGGTCAATCAATGTGGGGCACCTTGAGATGCTGTCTCAATGTGCCCCAAAACTGTCTCAAGGTGCCCCAAGTCTGTATCAAGGTGCTCCGAAAGTTTTAGTTAGATCCACATTGTCCTTAGGTAGGCTACCTAATATTTCGTCTCAAGGTACCCCAGGTGGTGTCTCAAGGTGCCCGAGTACGGGGTACATTGAGACATTTTTTTGAAAATATGCTTTGTTAAAAAATGAAAGGTTACACATTTTTGAAAAGTTGTATCTCTTGCTCAAAAATCCTACTGGATGCTGTATCCATATGTATCGTCAAAATGTTTTATTTCGGAAATTAAATATATGTTTGGTGGGTTTGAATTTTTCCGTCACAAGGTGCCACAGTCTCCCCTAGCCTACTGCATGGTGATCTCGGTCTATGTATAGGCCTAGTAAGCCTATAGCCCATGCCTAAGCCCTATGCAATATTATTTACGCTCCCACCTATAGGTCACACTCCCAGTAGGGTCTACGGGCTGTGACATCCATAATATATGGTGATCACAATTACTGTAACAAAGTCTGTACAAATCTAATGTTATCTCTGATATCGGTCCTTTTTTCAAGATCCCTGGCACTGCCTGTGTCACTGGGTCGAAAGTGGACCACGATCACTGGCCGCAATCTGAATTGAATATTAAATGTTTGGAATTGAAAAGAATTACCAGCTAGAACCAGCTAGGAAGACTGAAGGAATCATAGATGAATACACTTTTGTGCACATACAGGAACCTAGCTAAACTAGGCCATCATTAGGATAGTGACTGGGCCAGGAGAACCTTCTCAAGATGATGACTTGAATCATGTGACACGGCCTGTCCAGATATAGCGGCTTCCCATAATATTCTTTTTTCGTTAAAATCTGATTACAGAGAGCATGTATCGCACCACGAGTGAATGAATGAATGAATGAATGAATGAATGAATGAATGAATGAATGAATGAATGAATGAATGAATGAATGAATGAATGGACAAACGAACTCATATTTGAATGAATAAATGAATGAATGAATGAATGAATGAATGAATGAATGAATGAATGAATGAATGAATGAATGAATGAATGGTTGATTGATTGATTGATTGATTGATTGATTGATTGATTGATTGATTGATTGATTGATTGATTGATTGATTGATTGATTGATTGATTGATTGATTGATTGATTGATTGATTGATTGATTAATTGATTGATTGATTGATTGATTGATTGATTGATTGATTGATTGATTGATTGATTGATTGATCGATTGTTTGATTGATTGATTGATTGATTGATTGATTGATTGATTGATTGATTGATTGATTGATTGATTGATTGATTGATTGATTGATTGATTGATTGATTGATTGATTTTTATGAATGAATGAATGAATGAATGAATGGTTAATTACTTTATATGATTCATTTGTATGGTAATTTATTATTAGTAGTATTATTATATTTCTTTAACAGACCATCTTAAACGTATTTTTAACAATCCAAGCATTATAGCCCACCAAAGCATGTTTTCTGTAGTTGTTTCATTACAATGGTTACACATATGGTATTGTGTAGACACAACATAGGCATATTTATTGAACACACACATCCTAAACAATTAAATGATTTTGAGCTGGAGTCTGCCCGTAGGCGGCCTGTAGCCATACTGGCTTCTCTGATTGAAAATAAGGTAATTTTTTATTACAAAACCTAGCAATTAAAATTAATTCTTAAAAACGAGAAAGCCTAGCCCAACTAGTCATCATACTGAAAAACTACCATCTGTTGCTCGAATTAATGTTATTGTTAGTTAATTGATGATAAGTCCAAGTTTGCCTTAAATAAATATCCGAACAAGACTAATTTAACTATTTTAGCTGAACCCCTAGAGCACTTAGCTATTCAATGCAATTTTTCTATCTCTTGATGTTGTGTCTCGCTACCCCGATACACAACTTCAGGTGACTGAAAATTTATTTGATTTGTGAAAGTTTAGTCCTAACATATATCATTGTTTCATGATCGAAGGCATGTTTCACTCCTAGCAACTGACTATACAGGTGCTTATGAAAAGACAGAGTGTCTACTGTAGTCAACATCAGTGTTCTAACGATTAATACAAATAAATAACATGTTTTATTAACTAACTATACATCCAACTATAAATCTTAGTTGAGATAGGGTGGACCTACCTTTCACATAAAACATAACAACATCTAATGGGCTACTATGTAGTAAAGCAATTTTTTTTTCATAGACCGGTACATTTCGTTATATTGATATTTTGAAAATATACTATCTATCATCTGAATTTTATATGACAAAAAACATTGAAGATATACCATATTTTAATTTTATGTACATGGCATATAGTCAAAAGAAATTGACAGTGAGGCATGTTAACCTGTCCATTAGTGTATTGCTAGTGTATTGGGACAATTTAGGCTGGTGTGGTAGTCAGGTTTAGTGGCATGTCATGGAGTGCCTGTGGTATTTTTATTCTATGATATATAGCCTGTTGACAAAACTTTTAAACAGTTAGCGATATTTACAGTCAAGTGTGAAATCAGTGTTTGAGAAAGAAACGAAGCAGGTATGATGGGTGGAGAGAAATTTGCCACTCAGGAATGCCACAGTGTCGTGTCAATGGTGTGGTATTTTAATACTTTCTGGCAAATATTACCTATGCTATAAGCAATAATAACATAATTCAGCCAACCAAGATTAATGTCCATTTTACTCTAATACTAATAAAACATGGCTTCCAGAATAGCAGGGAATCAACAGTACTTATAAAACAGGAAGCAAACATTGTAATTTATGCATTAGGTCCCGCACAAGTAATCACAGTCCCATAGACTTACATGTCTATGGCCCACACGCTAGAAGCCACATGCCTATCAGGGACCGCTTAAATCCACTAGCAATTTTTATCCATGGAAAGTTTATATATTGTAAATTAAAAATAAACATATTAAACATGGGTGCTTGTGATGTGGTCCCTCATTTTAATACACCACTTTGTATTTCTTTGGTATTTTTTGTAAATTCCAACCACAAAATAAACCATTGTCAGGGGAGAAGCCACATAATAAATTTTAATTGAAAATTCTTACCTTCCTGACCACAATAACCAGCGGCATTTGCCAAAAATAAAATCTAAAAAGTCCAGCACTAAACTTTACAGAATACATGCAGGTAATTACTTAGGTTAGACTATAATGTGAAAATATAGTATATTTTTTTGTTTGGGGGGGGGGGCATAGCTAAGTACACACATGATAACTGGGACCTGAATCGTGTGCTGGAGAGTGGAATGAAAAATTTGGGACACCTTAAGATACAGCTTTTAGTGTTTAAATTGATTCAGCTGCTTGTCAGGCACGTGTCAATGTATGTGCGTTATAAGTTTGTTTATTCCATACATTATCAAGTACCTTATTTTGCAAATAATAAATTAAAATTATTAAAGACATCTCTAAAATTTGCATAATGTAAACCTTCAAAAATACACTTTTATTATTTGCAAATTACGATAAAGGGGATTTTTTGTGGCTGTTATTATCCCATGCATTGCATTTTAACAGCATTAGAGTCACTGTATGTACATGAATATGTGTGCACCAACCGCAGCGGGATACGAACACGGTAACCCAGGGTTCTGAGGCAACCGTTGTACCAATGAACTGTTCTTCAACCTTAATTATAACGGTTTTCTATCCTCATCTTTCATAAAATAACAACCTCGACCATACAAGGCCCACCATTTCTTGATGTCTGGCGATGGAGAAGTTTATTATACTGGATCAGCTGGTCGCTAGACTAATTAGATCTTCTAGACAGTTTCGATCCCTCTCTCTCTCTCCCTGGTTAATTATTTTACAGGACAAATTTGCCCGAGTCACCAACAGCACGCACGCACAGTTGTCAGTATCGACCAGCTCACGACATTAACACTATAAATCACCTGAAATTGTGTTTCGGAGACGGAACACTACATATATTACGGTTATTTATTCATGGCTCACTGCAGTACATACAGACAGGTGATATTCATAAAAAGTCGTAGTGTGCGTTTACATACCGAGCCACTTTACACGGGAGACTCGTATATGCATACCCATTATTTGACTATTTGACTGAAAAAAACAGATAGTATACCATCATATACAAAACCCACCTAAAAGCTAAAACATCATTATTATATTAAATCACTGTGAAATGATTTCACTTCAGCTATGCAATCAAAGTAGGCCTTATATCAAATAAAAATATATTGACATAATGCTTCATTATTTACAGGAAGCATGCGATAAAACTCAGATGTACCATATATAGATACCCCATAGTTGATGATGTGCATACACCCATAAGCTTTCTACTTTACACACAGTGGACATATGTTTGTTCACCCCCACATAATTCATGCACAAACCACTGTTTAGTCACTTCTGAGCGGCCAGATCATATACTGACATAATTTTAAAGCTTTTGAACTTCGTCACATGTTATCCGCGTATGTTTTACACTCTTGCAAAATTATGTCTGAGTAATGTAATGGATGCAGATTTGCTGGAGTCAGTAGAGCAAATGCTTAGGCAACACCCATTTGTGTTCCAACAAGAGAATTATCCTTGCCACAGAGCCATGGCTGTGTTTGCATTGTTTGAAAACAATGATAGACACAAAATGATATTTCCTCCGCCGTCTCCAGATGTAAATCTTGTCAGAAACAACTGGAGTTGCATGAAAAAGGACACATGAGAGGTTAAACCTACCACATGTAAAGAAATTAAAACAGCATTATTTAGAAGCTCTGACAGAACTAGTCCTGCAAAGATCTGAAAAGTATTTTCGTCTTTTTCCAGAGAGCAACCGCCATTATAAGATAACGTGGCTACCCTACTAAATATGACTTGTGACACTCATTATGATTCATATAGCATCATAAATATATTTTCCTTTTTAATCTGTAAAAAAAATGTAATAAAATATCCGGGTTTGAGTTTATATGCTGTGATTCAATTACTGTATTAAGTATCTGTGTATTAGGCATCACTTTGGGGGTGAACAAACTTTTGTCCACTGATTTAGAATACATTTATTAATGGAAACTGGGCAGCCGTTCGTTACCAGCCACTAGCCAGCTCCTAACAAAATATACAAGTACAATTGTCCATTTCACAACAAATCTCAACAAACAGTTACATCTATATTGACACGGGAGAAAACATGTAGCCATGGTGATACATGGATGATAATGATGAAGAAAGTTCTGCTGTGCAAATCCAACGGCAACATATGCTTACTTATAAGCAAGCCGATGTCGGCCTTTGGATTCGCAGAGCATGTTATGATAAAGAGTAATAATACTCCACAAGAGGATGCTATGCAGATGTTAGCTCGAAACGACGTGTTCGTGAGATATATTTGTAAATCATCGGGCAAACATCATCATTGCTTTTGTTCATTTATAAGCTGACCATGAACTTGCCAAACTGTGTTTTGAGATAGGCCTACATCAGAGCTTACTGGTGTACGCCTATCTTTATTTTGTATTGCGTATGTTAAATTTCTAAGAAATCTCACATTTTTAAAGAAAGCTTTTGCAAAGCAATGAAACAAACCATTAGTCAATTTTCATGAATATATTTTCTAAGCGTTTCCGAAGTTAGGAGTAGGCGTATTATATGTTTACCTATTTCTCTCAAGTAACACAATTTTTTTGTCAAAATATTTGGGTCTTGAATTTCTCTGAACTCTTTTTACAAATTAAAGCTGAAATTATTGATCAAAATTTAGCTTTAAATTTAATACAAATGATAATAATCCGACAAATATCAGTGAATGTTTTATACAAGATGACAAAGGCAGTAATTAATTTATTTGTCAAATTTCCGGTGCTTTCCAGGAAGTAATAAATCATTTTAATATTATATAAAAGCAATTTGTTATTGGACGGTTTTTTTCGTTTTCAATGTCACGACCGTTAGCCATGAAACATGTATGATTAGTTGAAATATATCAACAATTTTGTGAGCGGAGGCTCGATTTTTTAGACTGTCAATTTAATCAAATATTGAGGATCAAATATGTCTACATATCTATTTCGAAATGAATTTGTAATCACGACCTAACCAGGTTGGTGTTGATTCCAGTAGGAACACCGATATCGTGTCTAGCAGAAATCAAAACACACCAACGCGAGCGCGATTAGGCACGTGACGAGTGACGCGACAGCAGACGCGAAAATCGCGTGGCTGTCCACACACCAGCGCGACGACCAACGCGACATGTGAGGCGCGAAAACCGGCGCGACGACCGGTGCGACGCACGACTAAAATGTAACCGTTTTAAAAATTATCGCAGTGCCTATCACACTCGCGTACGTCGTCGCGCTGGTATGTTTTGGCAATAATCAAATAGTGTGTTTCATAACCAACGCGACGTGCGAGGCACAGCTTCAAGTGGGTGACAATTTAAAGGTGATCTATCACCCCTTATATAGTATGAATAATTTTGTGACAAATAAATCAAAGTTGCCACAAGATGGGGCACAAGTGTTTCCTTATATGGGGTGATTGGCTATCATGTGACCATCTGAGAGGGTCACATGATATCCAATCACCCCCATATATGGGGTGATTGGCTATCATGTGACCCTCTGAGAGGGTCACATGATAGCCAATCACACCATATAAGGACATAATTATTCATACCATATAAGAAGTGATCGATCATCTTTAAATAAGATAACTTAGCGTACAAAGAGTTCACCCTTATAACACACGTGTTTTTCTTTTAAGTTTAACTCTTTCATTTTAACTTTTTAGAATTTGACGTCTGTAGACGTCAGATTCGGTCACCGCACTGTAAGAATGAAAAATGTATAATAGCCGTAAACCCATAACATATAATAGATATTCAAATGAATAAGAAAGAGCTAACTAAGACATTTATGTGATTTCAAATTGGCCTTCATGGCTTATACAAAAATATTTCAGCGTTGTAAGGGTTAACCCTTTAACCGCCAAATTATTCTGTTTGAATTTTCACCCATTTGAAGTTATGTCTCGCTGACGCGATCCACAACTTGACAAATTGGAGGTCAATTCTTTTCAAATCGTGCTGATTGATGTCACATTTTATCTTCAACATGTTTAAATGTGGTACTTAGTATGCTAAGAAAACATGAAATACCGAGTATATTCGGCATCGGCGGTCAAAGGGTTAAGTCATACTGAGGTGTAAATTACTTCCGCAATTCTCACCTCGGCGTGGATGAAAATAACCAGATTCTGTGAAGTAGCCTACATACGTGTAAGCTCTGAGCTTAGGCCTCAGATTCAGAGTCTGAGTGTCACGGTTTAGTGATGACAGTTTTTTATTGGTTTCAAGATGAAAAAGCTCGCTGTTTTCCCCCAGTTCACCCCGGATGAGTCTGAGTTTTCGGTTACTACGTGTACGTTGATCGTAACGTTTCTGGTATGGGTTGGGAATGCATTAGCTTCCTTGCGTTGGCAATTTGATAATGGTTGATGTAACTGTCATGGATGCAGATTTGTCGGAGTCATCAGAGAAAATGCTTAAACCCCCATTCCATTGAGAAATTTGGTTGACTGTTTTTTTTTTTAAATTCAATGAAACATTGCAGTGGCAAAGATTAAACGTCCTTACCATCGCAATACGTCCGGCATATTTCAAAATCCATGGTAATGAAGAAAAACGGATAACGTGCTTCTGTCTGGTGAAGATATATAGCAACTAAACCGTGACAATACACATGTACGTAAACAATAATTGTGATCGTCACAAAACATTTTTGGCCGTGACCGAGTTCACCCCCAGTGACTTGTTGTGCTGGATCATACTATTTTTCAATCAATGTTTTTTATTAAACCCTTAACCATTCCGCTGCTGGAGCCGTATATATCCGGTTTGGAGTAAGTTTCAGAGGAAATAAAATGCCACTGAAATCCATAACATAATTTGTGATCTCAGCTAATCAAAATGTGAATTTTCGCACATGTTTATTTTACATAAATGGTCATATTTTTCGTCATTTGAAGCTGGAAATTGCGTTATCAATTCCAGCTTCAAATGACGAAAAATACAATTGAGACAATTAATTCAGCAGGACAAGGGCTGAAATATTTTTGTATAAACCAAGAGACCGGTTTCACCAACTTCAAGTGGACTTATGTTAGTAGACTTAAGTCAGTCTTAAGCTGACTGATTGGTTGAGACGTGATCACGTGTTTTTAGCTAAGACTAAATTTTGACTTAAGTCAGGCTGGTGAAACCGGGCCTTGGATTTTTTTTTTATCATTTAAATAAATGTCTTAGTTAGCTCTTCGTTTGAATGCCTAGCTAAGTTATGGGTCTACAACTATTATTAAACAATTTACTCTTTCAGTACAGGGATTGACTTTAGACGTCAGAATCCGACGATACAGTCGTCTGATTATGGACCCCGAGCTGAAAGGTTAAAATATGCAAAGGTTTATATGAAGCATAAATGGGACGAGAGATGATAATGGATGATAATGGATGAAACACGGAGTTTTCAGACCATTTTGAGTAGGTCTATTATAAATACATCCTAAATGTCACACTAGACACATATTAAAATGTAAACAAGGTCGGCAAACGATACGGGCAAATAAAATACGATGGAAAATTTGTCAGCGGAAAAATACAAGAAACGTCGTTCTGATACATGTAACAGATGAAATTTAACTTTGTATTACATAAACCATGACATTTGTAAAAGGTGATCAGATGTGGTAAAAATAACCTCAGTCTGTCCTTGAGTTAGATGCATAGCTACTAGCCAATTAATAAATTGAAATCAATTTAAAAACATAATCGGTTCGTCTTTTTGTGATATCCGTGACAATGTGACTGACTGTTGGTATGGGCAGTATTACAAGGGATAACCTGTATACTCACAAAACAACAAGAACAAGTTATTTTAAATGAACTGCCTTATTCCCCAAACACACTAGACATTGACACAATGCAGATTTATTATTGTTATATTGGACCATCGTAGTAGACTGTGGTCATATTGGGCCGTCGTTTCAGACTGTGGTTATATTGGGTCATAGTTGTAGACTGGTTATATTGGGCCATCGTTTCAGACAGTGATTATATTGGGCTGTCGTTTCAGACGGTGGTTATATTGAGCCATCGTTGTAGACGGTGGTTATATCGGGCCATTGTTGTAGACTGTGGTTATATTGGGCCATCGTAGCAGACTGTGGTTATATTGGGCCATCGTTGTAGACGGTGGTTATATTGGGCCATCGTCGCAGACTGTGGTTATATTAGGCCATCGTAGTGAACTGTGGTTATATTGGGCCATCGTTGTAGACTGTGGTTATATTGGGTCATCGTTGTAGACAGTGGTTAGATTGGGCCATCGTTGTAGACTGTGGTTATATTGGGTCATCGTTGTAGACAGTGGTTAGATTGGGCCATCGTCGCAGACTGTGGTTATATTAGGCCATCGTAGTAGACAGTGGTTATATTGGGTCATCGTTGTAGACAGTGGTTAGATTGGGCCATCGTTGTAGACTGTGGTTATATTGGGTCATCGTTGTAGACAGTGGTTAGATTGGGCCATCGTCGCAGACTGTGGTTATATTAGGCCATCGTAGTAGACTGTGGTTATATTGGGTCATCGTTGTAGACTGTGGTTATATTAGGCCATCGTAGTAGACTGTGGTTATATTGGGCTATCGTAGTAGACTGTGGTTATATTGGGCTATCGTAGTAGACTGTGGTTATATTGGGCCATCGTAGTAGGCTGTGGTTATATTGGGTCATCGTTGTAGACGGTTGTTATATTGGGCCATCGTTTCGGATGATAATCATATTGGGCCATCGTTGTAGACGGTGATCATATGGGGCCATCGTTGTAGACGGTAGTTATATTGGGCCATAGCTTCAGACGGGTGTCCAATATAAAACCAAGATTGGGTGCCGGAAAAGAAACCTTGGGCAGGCTGTTTCTTTGTCCACTGAATGTAACATATACAGATAGATGGATAGATATTTGTCGGCGACCGGACGTCTATGTAGACTTAGGCGTCATCAAAATGAACAGTACATTATAATATACAGTGCATTATATGATAAGAAAAAATGATACATTATAAGAATTATGCACGTAATTGCTGTCATTTATGATATATTTAGTAATTAAAATGAACAGTACATTTTATCATATAGTGCATAATAGTTAATACGATAAGAAATTATAAGAAATATGCATGTTAATGATTTTATTCATGATATATTTGATTGTGAATTTCTTGTTTAGGTTATCAAGACATTATGATATTTTTTTCTAGATATAGTAAGAGTGACATTTTCATGTGAAGAACGAGTGCATGAGATAAAGTAGAAACTAAACTACGTTTAGTCAATATTGTCGGGAACTGGCCGAGAGGTAGTCTGTCGGCCTCAGACCACCAGGGCTCGAATATTAAATCCTGCGTCTGGAAGGCAGTGTCATCTGACTCATCAAACGATCCTGAGTAGGTTATCCTGGTCCAGTTTAGCCTATATGTGCGCAGAAGTGGCATGAAGTCCAACACATTTGGTCATGCATTACGAAATAATTAATAATTAAATGAAGGTGTTCATCTTTTCTTTACAAAGACACGAGAGACTCTAAACACATCATGTATGGTGGTAGTAAACTAGGACAATAATTTGAGTGGATATGATAGATGCATCCTCTTTTATGATTCATTTCTGTATGAGACCCCATGAGACGTGTGCAATAAATACAGTCATCAGAATCCGCGTGACCACACCTGTCACTTATATTAGTACCGATGATTCATTTTATGTGTCCTAGCATTTGCTTGCTGCATTTTTTATTTGTATCTGCCATTCATTTAAAGCTGAAATTTTCAGCTATAAATGACGACAAATATTTCGATTTTTTTGAAAAAATAAACATTTTGAAATTTGAATACTTTGATTAACTAAGCATATTTTTATCATGTCCAACTTCAAGACGTATATATACACTCCTAGCAACCAAGGGTTAATGGTTGGGCATCGTTTTAAACGTTGTTCCATAATTAACCCTTTAAGTCCTCACGATGCATTAAAGCATCATTTTACATCCCTGAAAACAGACTTAATTTCCCTACAACTCAAAAGTTTTTGAATGAAATTTCCATTGAATGGTTTACCAATTCATAGCAATTTTCTTTAATTTTCAAACCACAACAAATCATCTTCACCCACTACAAGTCGAGAATTGCGACAGCAATTCGCGGGTTGTAGTGAATGAAGATGACAATGGTAAATTCAGGCTTGAGTTGCTGGCGCAAAAGAGAGACAAATTAATGTCAATTATGTTTATTACATAGGTGCGACTGCTCGCATGTTTCTAATCAGCCTGTCTGGTCTATTCACGAGTGCGCAGTCTCATTTTAAGAGACAGATCAATAAATAAAATAAGCATGTGTTATGCTTCCCAATAACAGACAATGACGAGTACAATTTGCATTTAAAATAAGTAGGCCTAGGATTACCGGTGTACAAAGAAAATATACCATTTGCGGATCCAGAATGGGGGATACCGCTGCCGAGGACTCACATGTTCGATAGAACATCCTTTCTAGTTACATTTAAACGTGATGATGCTTTTCAACATTGATTAGGTGAGGCTATACTAAATGATCAAGTGAAAATATGATTGTAGGTGTTGATCATGTAGTCAATTCTGGCGATTTTCAGGAATTTTTTTTACTTCTGTGGTATAAGAATAGCTATATCAAAAGCAAGACACTGATGTAATTTGAAAATTAATTTTGAATACATACATTATATTTTTGAAAATACCGTAATTGTATTTTATGTGGCTACTTAATTCGTCCACAATAGTCTAAGTGGGAATTGGATATTTCTTTATTAATATTTTAATTTACAAGCTTAATCAGCTTTTGCATAAAATAGAATTTATGCGACAAAATATGGGCTGTAAGATAAATGTATTTATCATTCTCAATCACTAGACCCTTTCAGTTTGGGACCGTCCTTAGACGTCAGAAGCTGACGTCTGTAGACGTCAGTTTCTGACGTATAAAGACGACCCCGCTCTAAAGAAATAAACTATTTCTAATGGTCGTAGACCCATAACATAGGTATTCAAACGAAGCAGAAAGAGCTAACTAAGGCATTTACTAGGATTTCAATTTGAAGTAAAAAACTTTGTTCTTCATGGTTTATACAAAAATATTTCAGCGTTGTAAGGGTTTATGATATTATCTCTACTTTAGAACATACTGTTGTCCTTGTAGGCTACGTTCTGGGGTTTCAACCTTCATTTATCATTAGGATAATATTACACCAATTTCATTACATGTTTATCTTCAAGCCAAAGCTGGAAGATGCTTAGTGCTCATTCTATTTGACTCTTGAAAATATCTGGTGCTCTGTTCCAAATCTTAATAAGACCTTTGGCCCTAGTTTTATAATGTCAGTCTTCGTGACTGCCCCAGTGACCGGTGGGAGGCTATGTGGATGAAATCCAATATGGCCGTCCCCTGGGCCGGGATCCGGTTGTCATTATAAACCTAAAGGCGCACAATCCTGAATAATACCGTGTTCGTGGTTAACCTTCAATTGACATTAAGCTAGGGTTTCGTCTGGCGTTTTTATCGTGCAAAATAATATACATGCAGTCTGCGAATCATGAAAATAAGACCCGTCGCATGTCAAGCGCGTGATTTTATTTACCCATCTCAAAAATACGCCACCTCTATTTCTTATTAAAGATAATGACTATAATCATTTCCATCATTGACCTATAGACAACTGATTTCGTTTATTGATTTGCTTATTCACGATCTTAATAATATGCTTGGTTTCTATTTGTATACATGCAAATCATATTTTTTCTTGTCCGCCACAACCATTAATAAATGCCTACTGGTGAACTTTAACTTAAAATGTTCTGTACAGTCCATCGCTAGTAATATTAATACAGAATTTAATATCATTAGCTGTCATGATTTGAAAGTATCAGCCCAGCAAACACGATAGCGAGACGTTGACCCGATGTTATCTTAATGCT